>JBBDHI010000021.1:15750175-15772093 GCA_037177115.1 Craterocephalus stercusmuscarum | reverse complement strand
CTAAGTAGCATCCAAGCTGACATGTAGTTTTAGGTTATGAATTTGATATCAGCTGCAGGGAACGTGCTTGAAATGCAGCGAGTGATCCACGAGGAAAACATCCCTACCTTAGATTCTGCAGCCCCAGAAACATATGGGGGCTTAATCTTTCCAGGTTGTTTCCATTCAGGTAGAGGCTCCTCAAGCTCATCAGGCTGGAAAAAGCCCCCTCCTGCAGATACGAGATGCGGTTGTTCCCCAGGTGAAGCAAGTCGACGCTGGAAAAATTCCAGAAGTCAGTGCGGTAGATCCTCTGAATTAAATTTCCGCTTAAGTAGAGCTTGCGGCCGTTGAGGGGCCGAGGTGTGAGCTGGGACACGTTGAGGAAGCCGCTCTCTTTACAGTTCACGGTGAGGCCCAGGTCGGTGATGTGCAGGTTGCAAGTGCAGCCCAGGGGGCAGATGATAGGGATGGGGGGTCTTGTTTGGTAACCAGCCACAGGGGGATTCTGGTTTGGCATGAGACTGCGAGACGTTGGGGACGTTCTGGAAGGTCTTGGCCTTTTAGTCGGCCTTGGCTGCCTCTCCCTGTCTTTGCGCTCTGTTGAGGAAGACGAGGAGGAAGTGGAGGACGGATGAGTGTTCTGACGGGAGCCGTGCACCATAGAGGAAGGTTTAGTCGGCCTGGCTCGCCCGGGGTGTGAATTGGGTTTGGATTTAGGAGGCAAGTGCTGGGGCTGTGATCCTGCTGATGGACCGCCTCGCTCTCCTTGTAGCTCTTTATCTGGCAGGTCAGCGCACAGCTCTTTGCGGGGGATTTCCCTCAGGTCCTTCCCGTGAAGGTGGAAGGGGTATTCGCAGGTAACGTCCCCGACTACAGCCGTGTAGGGGATCTGACCCAACCACTGCTGCAGCTGCACCGCCTCGCAGCCACAGTTCCATGGATTCTCCTCCAGCTGCAGCTCCATGAGGGAACGGCCAACATACTCCAGGGTCCCAACATATGCCAGGCTCTTCAGACGGTTCCCCCGCAGGTCCAAATGAGTCAGAGACACGGATCTAATGCAGGTGGAGAAGGAGGATGGTTATTTGGGTTAAAAAAAAAAGGACAGTGTGAGATCAGGATAAAATATGGGCTCACAAATTGCAGGGAAATCATTTTATTTTTATGATTAATCCATCTTTTTTTATATATGACACGCCGCGTGTCACAGTGAAATTAATTCAACAGAAAAAGAGCGACTGACTTTCAACAGATCAGTCCCAGTATAATTAAAAAGCCTGGAGAATGATAGTCAGAACCCAACCTGAACAGATGAGCAGGCAAGACAGGGATCAGGTTGTCATTCAGGATGAGAACCCGGAGCTTATAGAGAAACCTCAGAGCACCACTGTCGATTCTTTTGATCACATTGTAGTCAGCCTGAAGACAGAAAAAGAGACAATATGATGAAGGTGTCATTGCTGAAATTGGAAAACAGTCTGAACAGGAAGCTTAGATGTTCTCCCTCTGAAAAACGCCAAAACATTTCGGGGGAAATTCTTCATCGTATTTCACCCAGGCCACCCGCTAGCCGCTGATTGCTTTTGGCACAGCAACCTATTGTATTCTTGGGCAAATTTGTCAATAATTCAGTCAATCGTGAATAATCAACCGTGGATTTCCTCATGTCTACCTGGAGGTATTCCAGAGCCTCTAATCCGGCAAAGGTGTCATTTCTGAAGACTTCCAGCTTGTTTTCGTGGAGGTACAGGCGTTTCAATTTGGCCAGCCCGTGAAAGGCTCCCACTCGGATGTCCTGCAGTGCATTGTTGCCGAGGTTTATCGACACCGCGTTGCCAAGGTGCTGAAATCCGTTGCTATAGAGACGTCTCAAAGAGTTCCTCTGGAGGTTGAGTTTGAAAGGGCGGACCCACGACTGCGACACCTGAATGATTAATTAGAGGTCTGATTAGTTTGCTTATTAATTACATGAAGTGAACAGTTAGAAACACTCGTATGCCACATTAGAGAAAGGATGTTCACCCTTTTTAAATAAGATTAATGGCAGTGTGCTAAGCATGCTAAAGCTTGCACGGCCACAAAAATACGTAGGAAACGGTACCTGGCTGCCATTAGTGAATCCCCGCCCATCACAGTGTACGTGCAGCACGCCTTCCTTGACCTCACACGTGCACGGCTCAAAGCACGGCTCATCCACTTCCTCCTCCGAGTTGTCGACCAGAGGGGTGTGAGTAGAGGTGGGGGTAGGGGTGGGGCTGTGCGATGCCCGGGACAGCCACACACACCCCAGGGCCAGTGCCAGTGTGACCCACTGCATCCTGCTGTGTCTCCCTTTCAGCTCAACAGCCTGGGGCAACAGCCCGGCATCAGCCCTTCATCGCACTGCGAGGCGAGGCAGGGCGCACAGTCGCACATGTTCAAAGAAACACGCACACAGAGACAGGCACGTGGTTAAGAGGGCAAACAGATAGAAAGTGAGCAGCGAGAGTCACTTCAGGATGAATCGGATTGGTGGTACATCACAGGCATATTCAAGTAGTAGAAAAATAAATGTTAAATCACACAGACTCCAGAGCCATGCAGATAGAATTTCATTATACTGGAATAATGATGTATAGGCCAACTGGAGGCCATGGCGTGCCATGATGTGAGTCAAACCATGGTAAACGAATGATTCAACCAGGCTTTAGACAAAGAGGGTCTAAAAAGCAGCACAAATGAATTTAGAAAACAACCAGCTTAACAATCTCTGAGCGGTTGCAGCATTGGTTTTGCATCACAAATTCAAATGCTGACATTGGAAATGCAAAGCAAAGACGCACACATGGGCTAGTCCACCTGTGAATCACATGTTATCATGCTCGGGGTGGCTTTTCGTGGCAAGAAGAGGGCCTGGGATGAATATATTCATCTGCATGCTCAGATGGTCGGTGAGGCTAAAACGTCACGCATGTGTTGTCTTAATGTATGCTATATGACTATGGCTGAATGCAAATCAGACTCGGGATTCTTCTAATGAACTGTTCTGTTTAACAAGATGAATGGCAATCAGAGAAGAGAGAGATGAGGCGCAGAATACCCTATATTATCAATCAGCAAAAATATGTTAGGTTATCAGCAGCCATCAAGACATGTCACAGTCATTATTGTAATTATGAAAGTGGAGTGGAAGCATAGCTGCAAATCAAAACTCTTCAAAGATTTCAAAAAGGCCTGATGTGGAGGCAGTGCAGCAACGGGCACAAGCACAAACTGATGACGAGAATGACACTTTAATAAGAAGAGAGGGAGGACGGAGTGGCAGAAGTCCTGACTAAAAGGAAAAAGGGAAAGAACGTAACAAAACAGCTGAGAGTGTAAGTCTTGCAACTCTCCAGTCTTAATGAGATCTAAATTGGATAAAGCATCTCGATCTGCTCATACAGTGTTCAACACAGCCACGCGAAATGCAATAATGATCATGATGGTATGGTAGCTGTAATCATCCGGCAATAATCTAGCATCGGCGGGCTAGACAAGGAGGCAGCGGTGAAAACATCGCCGCCCGGGAGAGGAAGAGCAATCATAGAGGTGATTATGACGGGGATAAATGAAGGCAGAAATGGAAATGGGAGGAGCAGGAGAAAGGGAAGATGGTAGGAAAGGTGAAGGAATGGAGTGGGGGAGAGATACACAGATAAGGGAAGAGTAATGGGCAGAGAGTGGGTGCAAAGGAGGAGGAAATGGGTGAGGTGGGAGAGAAGAGTGGGATTGCATAAGCAGCAAGAAGTCAGTCAAGGCTGCCACTCAGGATGAGAGCTCACAGTGAAACAGCTGAAATATGATATTGATTACATCAAAGCCCTCCTCTCGCTCTGCACACAATGTACGCCCGCCTCACTGAGAAACAGTGCCTGAGCCAAGTTTTGTGTGTGTGTGTGTGTGTGCATCTGTGTGTGTGCTGAAAACACTACAGGAAAGGTCAAACCATATCCAAAAAGTAGGCTTTTAAGGCTCCCATGCATAGAAACAGGTGGGGAGACACGTGTAGATGAGTGTGAGCTTTCATAACAAACCGGTGGAGTCCTGCGATATGTGTTGGCTGAGCTTGTGAAAGGCATGAAGGAGAAGTGAAAGTTGAAATTTCTCTGGGCTCCAGGAGGAAAATTCACCAATCTATGAATACATTTGGAGCATCTGTCTTTCTCAGGACAATCTGGGCTAACATGCTCAGCAGAGTCAGACAAATTGGAACGCAACATGAAAGAGAGTCCCAGTGGGTCCTTTTTTTTCATCCAAAAAATGCATTGTTTATTAGTAGGCCCAAAGCCCCCTCCTTCAGAGAACAGATCAATACTGAGTCCAGATAGACCACTGGGATCCCTCCTGTTAGATTCTGCTTTGGTGGATGGCTATCTCTCCCTAATGAGAGGAAACACAGTCAACACTCAAGCCTCTTTCTCCAATCAGCCAAGTGGACTAGTCAGCAGTCAGCATAGCTCTGCATCATTATAGTGAGAAGACACCCAATGACTTATGTTGACGGGAGACCGCAGTAGAGAACACAATCTGCCTGTTTGGATGTATGTTCCTAAGTGTGTGTGTCACCGTCTGACTGACTTCTAGCCCGTCCAAACGCAGGCCTGACACAGGTGTGGCTTCCCTCCTTCCTTTCCCCTCACACTCTCTGACTCGGGAGTTTTTCTTTTTTTCCCCTTCTCTCTCCTCTAGACCTGCACACTGACGCAAGCGAGATGACGGTCACTGCTTATTCTTCGGTATATTATTCATGTCACATAATCCCACCGTCTACCTCTCTGTCCTCTCTGTCGGTCAGAAAACACTCACGCCGAGCCTCACACTGGCTGGTACACGGGCCCCTGCTCCCCAGCACAGACCCGCACTGTCAGGCAAGCGGCAGCAGCATCACTGATCAAATGTACAGAGCTATCAGCCTGGATAGCTCACAGCCCTCCAAGAAAATCAATTAGCCACCAACATCACACAGCACACATTGTAATAGTTTGCTAAATGAAAGCATGACCAATTAAAAAGCCAAGTCATTAAAAAAAACCTATTAAGACATTTACCAGGCTATGTATGAAAATCCTTTGGCAGAGTAACGCAATCCAATTGCATTCCTCATTGTCTGTCTCTCTCCACCAGCCTCTCTGATCCACACAGCGACGCTTAGCAGAGCAGGGATGCGGGTAATACTCACTCAGTCCGCCGCCAAAGAATTAAGGAACGACCGAGAAAACACTTTAGAGGCTGACTGTCGACATGTCGTTCACATTCAGCCGCACTCTTCTCCCTCTCTCCTCTCCTGTAGCGGCTGAGGCGGATGGGGAGGGAGGGAGGGATGGATGGAGGAGGAGAAGGGGGGGACCAGAGCAAGGGAGGACGTGATAAGACTGCAATGAGGTGGAGGATAAAAACCAGGGGAGGGAGAGAGAGAGAGGATGGGTGGTGGGGGGGGGTGGGGGGGGGTGGGGGGGGGGGGCTGGGTTTAGGATGCAGGTTCGCTTCTCCACAGTGCAGCCCGTGGGAGCTGCGGCACCGGACGGCTGCTGAGCGGGTGCGCGGCGCTCGAAGTTGTAGCCTGCGTAACGGAGGAGAGTCCTCTCTTCATCTCCAACACAACTGGGTAATTCACGGAGGAGAAGAAGGGGGACGCGGGCGCCGGAATTAATCATGCGAAATAAGGCGGCGCGCGAGTGCTTGTTTGTATATATGAGGCGCAACTGCGCGCGCGGGGTGCAGGTTCTGGCTCACCGGTGGATCCAGTCCGGCTCCCCGTCAGAAACAGATCACAGAAGACACATCAGAGTCACAGATAATGGGTCCCATAAACTTTCTCCTCACGTTGTCCGCGTGCGGAGCCTGAAAAAAAAGAAGAAAAAAAAGAGAAGAAGAAGAAAAAACAGCCGACTGTTCCGCTAAACCGACAATCATTTTTAATCTCATTAGTTTATTCATTTCTCCTCCCGCTCTTAAGCGCCGATGGATTTCGTAAAAACGGTGTGTGTTACCATGGCGACTCGTGCCAGCTGGCTTTTGCCCGCGCACGCAAGCCAAGCACGCGCAAACCGGGAAAACTGGTGACTTTTATGAGGGGACGAGCGGAGATTAGGCCTGGAAGTCCGCGCGGCCCTCACCAAATCACCTGTCCCGCTACGTGGAGGCGGTGGGCGCAACAGATGCCGCGGAGACCGACAGCGATGAAGCCCACCTAAATGAGCTTCCTGTTAATCAAAGCCTGCTATAGGCGGCTGCTGCTCCAGAGATGGCAGCTATAGGGGCCCCTGTGAAGCCCCGGGTCCCAGTGAGACACACCGTGGTGCCATCGTGCTGCAAACATGCATTCAGAGGTGTTCAAATATGAGTTAGTCAGTTTCATGGCTATAAGAAAAGATTTAATAACAACATGTCTCCCACATTACTGAGCTGAAAGTTCAATTTTCAGTTCAATTTCACATTGATTTCTGCGTGCATTATAAGGTGAATCACCTTGAGGAAAGAGAGAGGTGCATCTCTCCCACCCTCCTCCCATCACAGAGGAGGGGAGAGCTCTCCCTGGAGATTCCTATCAGAAACAGTAACAGAGACGGTTCCAGTAATATCAGGGAGATGTAGATGATGGTTATAGATCTCATGGCTCTCAGGTGCATTAGTCTGTATTACAGCCTCCCCACAAGGCTACTTAACGCTGGCTTGCAATGGAAACAGGCTGGCAGACAAAGCATGAATGGACATGCATTTGTCGAGATTGCTTACAGAAACATATACGTGTTTAAGTTGTTTATAACACGAAGGAATGCTGATGAATATAATTTGATGCTGAAACATGACTCCCATTTTTTGCGCCTGCTGAAACCAGATCAGGTCTAACGAGATCACATACCCAGGGTTATAAAGA
Organism: Craterocephalus stercusmuscarum; assembly: GCA_037177115.1. Classification (NCBI taxonomy): domain Eukaryota; kingdom Metazoa; phylum Chordata; class Actinopteri; order Atheriniformes; family Atherinidae; genus Craterocephalus; species Craterocephalus stercusmuscarum. The sequence continues at coordinate 15,765,213 of JBBDHI010000021.1, read as the reverse complement.
GTGTGTACCGCAGCCCATGAAGGAGAATCCGGGAGAAAAGCATTCACTTTGCCCACTGTAGTGATGTTGACGAACCGTGGAAGCTCCCTAAATTAAGAAAATAAACGGAGAGGAACTGAGAGAAGATGGTTATCAGGCACCATCAGATACCTGCGTGTCTGTTCTCCAGGGGCAGGAGCCGCTCTGAGCACATAAAGTACTTTTTTGGAGTGTTGACTGGGCCTCTAAAGTAGGGGATCTATTTATACTGGCCTAGTGCCGTCAGTGGAGCTGTCCAGTGCTGAAATGGATAGGGATTCATACTGTTTCATTTCAGCTTCTCCTTTCTTCCTCATCCGCTTTCTCCTTCTCCAAAGCACGTTCCTCTCTCCTATCTGAATTATTTCTGTCACCTCATACTTGGATTATTTATATTTCACGCCCCCTTTCCCCCCCTTTTTCTCCTTTAGCCCCTTTTCCCTCCTGACTCTCTCACTTTGATTCTCCCGCAGACCCTTGTTAATGCAGACAGGTTGTCATGCCACTCTTTCTTTGATTAAATCCACTTTGTTTTCCTCTGCATGCTCACTCCATTTTCCCTTCCATTGAGGACATATTGCACAAAGTGGTCATCCCAGTTATGCAGCTCTCTCTCCAATTATGCTTTTGTTCACGAGATATCCGCTGGGATCGGCTTGCAAAGCGTGAGCGCGCGCACACTCGAGACTTGAGGACAGCAAGACGCATCAACAAGAGCAGGAATGCGGATCGTTCCTCTTCTCTGCCAATACACGGGTCAACAAAAAACAGAATTCCTTAAGGCCCGGCTACATGTTGTTCATGTACTGTTGCGGGTCCCTGAGCATGTCTTCTGTTTCTGTTGGGTCAACACTGCCCCCAGTTTCTTGTTACCCGGCAGTGTGAAGCAAGCAAAGAGGCAGGCAAGGACAACCTGCTCTCTGTGGGAAGGAAAAGAAAGCAAGTGTTGGGGAGAAAAGGGCAGAAGGAGGGAAGGGGAGTAAACAGGCTGGCTGTGGGAGAGAGAGAGTAAAGGGAGACAATAAGCACTAAGCATTTGGGGGTTATGAGGGTTGGCTGAGATGCATGACGAAAGGGGGGGGGGGCATAGCCAGGAGGGCAGGTGGTTCTGTCATTAGCTCCAGATTAAAGCAAAGGGCAACTCCGGAGGACTCACCTCTGATTCACACGGTGGTACTGCAGGCAAGGACAAACTTCCCTGGAGACACCGAACACATGCACACATGTCGGAGAAGCTGTAGTGATTCACAGGATTACCCACGGGCTCATGATCACACACACATAAACACACACACATATAAAAGCATGTAACACCCCCTCCTCATTTACACCGTGACTCACGCGAACATACTGACTCCCACACAAACGCATACACACAGACACAACCGGGAAACACACACGCTCTAGCACACCACATCGTTGAGCTAATTAATCAAATCTCCTGTTTTAATTAGTATTCAAATCAGTTGCTATGGGAACCTTGCCCCCTTGGAGTCTTAAGGTAAGGCTCTTGTTGCCGCCACTGCCTCCAATGAGTCCCCGTGAAGCCGTCCGAGGGGGACAAATTCATAATACCTACAGTGATTCAGCTGGCTGCATTCTACATCGTATTTTCACACAGACACATTTTTCTGGGGAGGCCTGAGGTGCCAAATCTGAACTTCAATTTGGGCTCAGTCACAGAGAGGAGCACAAAAGTGGAAAAAATATGGAATTACGATGGCTCACGCCTCAGTTGCGGCGATACAACGTACTTTCCCCGTGAAAAGGCCATGCGTTGGCATTAAAGGGGACGATATTGGTTTGCAGAGCCCTGTCCAATCGATCACTAACAGGTGACACAAATAGAAGCGCTTTAGCACAATTCTAATAGGTCACTTATCCTGGCTATTATAACACAGTCATGCTTTTTTCTCGCATGCATGTCCCAGAGTATCGCGCTGAAAAAGAAGGGGGGCTTCCATTAGTGATTAATAGAGAAATATTTCACAAAATAAATAAATAAAAATCACATTATGATGCTGCAGGTCAGTGTTTTTGTCTCAGCAATCAATTTTAACACTTGTGTCAATATTAATCAGACGGAGGAAATATTTATTCACGGACTAATTCCTGGACTCTGGTTAAGGTGATATGATGGTTTTTGTGTTAACAGTTTCATCCCACGTCCAGACAGACCTCCCAGTTGCTTATCTATTGGATGAGATAGCTCAAAGTGAGGCAGAACCACGCTGCCTTCATCCGTCCCGAGGACCTTAATATCTGTTCAGGTGAAGGCTGGGACTGATGAGTCAAAAGACGAGAGGATGCCAAGTGAAGCCATTAGGATACAGGGACTCGGACGTTTGTCTGGCTCGCCGGTTGTCATGGTTGCGGTGTTTATCACCTCTTTCTGCCGATAGAAGCCCAGGGGCGAATCAGATTGCCTTCAGAGAGAGGAAGAGAGAGAGACGGAGAGGAGGAGTGAGTGAGAGATGGAGGGAGAGGGTGGGTGAGGGGGAGGACATATTGGCACAGCAGAGGGGTGAAATGCCAACACGCTGCTGAGTGAAAGCTGAGGAAGAGCATTGGACAAATGTCAACGTGGCTTATTCATAGCAAGAATTTGTTTTTATCTGTTTGGCTCATGGGGTACTTTTTTGTTTACTCACCTCAAGTCTCTTTTGATATAGCTCTCTTTTATTAATTTATGCATTAATTTATGCATTAATCTAAAAGTTTTTTTTTCTTCTCTGCTGTTAGAAGTTGAATATCTGCTGGAGTTCTGTGAATGAACTGGAAACCTGACAAATATTCTGAAAGATTTTGACTTTTTTTGTAGGGAAAAAAACACATTGATAGCCCTTTGGTTTAAGTCTTCAGGGATGTCAAATAGCCAAGAAATAAATTTCGGCCAGTCCTCGTGGCTGATGCCTGCCATCTAGTGGCCTCGGGTATCTGAGGCCAAAACGTTGTAAAGTGCATTAAAAGTGCAAAAGGGGAGATAACTTCCTCAGTACAAAAGCTATGCTGCTGTTGTTTCACAATATACACATCTAAGCCACATTACCGGAAGACATTGTAACACTATTAATTCTAACTGACAGCGGGACGGGTGGATAAACTATCAAACAACCATCATTAGTTACAGATGGCTAACAACAGACGCAGGTCGCACCCAGGTGTCTGCTTGTCGTAGCCCCTTATTTCCTCTTCGAGTGCAATGAAACCAGTACCGACTGCACGGCGCACACGTGGGAGCGCATTAGCCTCGCCCATTGTTCCAAAGAACCAATCGACAGCCGTCATGATGCGGCGCCGGATTCCGTGAGCGAATCAGAATGCACGTTGTTGGGCCGACGCCGGAGTTCTCCTCTGCTGAGGCCCCTCTGCTAACAGCTCGGAAGAAGGTATGGATAATGCTGTTTCACCGGCTTACTGAGGCATTTTGAAGCTTCGGATTGACTTTTCCTCGTGACAGACCTTTATAAGAACTCGCTAAAACGCGCTGACAACACATTTCTCCCGGTTATCTGTCATTTAGCATCTTTCTGTCTGTGTAAATGTCCCTTCTTCCTAGCTGCTTTAAAACTTGTCCTCGGTGATCTGTGCCGCCGTACTTGTGGTATAGGTTGGAGTTTAGAATGGTCAGGCTTAGCTGGATTTTAGCTGACAATCTGTTGAATAGGGCGAAAACACCAGACAGCCTGTTTGAATAGCTGTATTGTGGAAGCAGAGTGGTGCATGCGCGTGTGTGTATGTGTGTTTGTGTACATGTCAGTTCAGGTTCGCACCTTTAGGCCCATGTTAAATGGTGAATCTGCTTTTGTTTTGTTCCCACCGGGTCTTAAGCTTTGAGTTCGCCATAGTCGTCGGTCAGGAAGGGCCTTCATCATTGCCCTGTTCAGGCTGACACGGTGCGTCGCCGTGCTCGGGACTAAATTACCGGTGACAGTGAGCTGTCCTGTTGTTTATGGTGGCATTTTGCTGTCAGCCTGCAGTGCACAAGTCTCATCATATCTGCCGAGGATGCCGCAAACAAACAAGTCAAGAAACGTCCCGGCGTCTGACTCTCTCGGTTCGGTCCAAGCTGAAGCGACGGCTGAGGAGGGGCGGACTACCGGGGACACCGGGGGAGAAGGAGATGACAATGTGGGGGACAAAGACATCATTAAGTCACCTAGTGACCCTAAAGAGTACAGGTAAAGAATCCTTCTGTAGCACAGTCAAGCCTTTATGCAAGCTCATTTTATTATTCAGTCATGTAGATCCTTGTTACTGCCGGCGTTGTTAATATGATCTTACATCAGTGAAATGCACTGTCTCACATTTCAGCAACATTTCTAATATAACTTCTCAAAAGACAGTTCTGTTGAAATGAAGCTTGATATAACTTAGAGTAGTGGGTATACAGCTTGACTAGCAGTATAGAATTACGGTTCCCTGAAAATAACACACAGAACAAAAAGCCATTATGTAAATAGTTGCTCATATGAATTCAAACCTACTGATACCTCTACTAGTAATCACAGCCAGCTATCTTATTCATAGTGTTCATGGTTTAACTTGATTGATTTGACCATACAAAGATGTGTGTTAATGATTAATGCAGTTAAATTTGGTGGTTTTGGTACAATTTTCTTATACTGGCCACTGGATGTTAAACATGATTTCTCATGGCAAATAACTCAGAGGATATGAGAAATCAATTATGCTTTCCTATGATAGGCCCCTCACCAGTGTCGCCAAGAAGATGAGTCCTCACGCTCTGCGTCATATCCAGAAGTTAGCTTCAGAAAACACGCTCGAGTGCTGGCAGGCCAACGTTGCTACAGCGGTAGAAGAAATGGGAGGTCAGCCTGTTAGTGCTGCGACCACTGCATCAGTATGGCTGCCGTCCCAGAAGGAAGTCTCTTCTGAGGTCTGGTCACAAGAAAGTCTGCTGAAGACCACCAGTCCAAGCGCACAGCTTACTGGAACCATGTCCTGTGGGCTGACAAGGCTAAAATTACTTTATTTGGCTCAGATGGTGTCCACCTTACCTGCAATAAAGCTTGGTGGTCATGGAACGAGTGCTTCCTGCACTGAATCATTGAGGGGACATAGATGCCAACAAGTACTGTGACATTCTGAAGCAGAACATGTTCGCCTTCCTTCGGAAGCTGGGCTGCATGGCAGTTTTCCAACATTACGGCCCGAAACACACAACCGAGATGACATCTGCTTTGCTGAGGAAGGTGAAGGCGATGGAGCGGCTAAGTATGTCTCCAGACCTGAACTCAGTTGAGTGAGGCGATCATGGAGGGGCGGAAGAAGATTCCAGTAACAACCCATGCAGCTCCGGTGAACTCCACAGCTAAGAGGATTTAAACAAAAATGTCAGAGGACATCAAATGTAGACTATACAAGTTGTACACGGGCTACTCCAAATTATATCCACGTTTCATTTCTTTATCATCGTCTTTGAGACGATATAACAATTTTGCACACATGTGAGGAGTGTATTGACTTTTGTGAGATAATGTACATGTCAGAATGCTATTCTCTGCATTCATATGGTGAAAGCACTGAGAAAATGACCCAGATCCACTAACCATGCCACACAAATCATATTGAGCCTCTTTTCCAGCTGCATCAGTACAATTTTATTGTAGTCTGATGAGATGATTTCATGCTTTAAGCACATATCAGTGCCTCAGGCCTCCGTGCTGCTCGCACAGAAAATAAGCTGTGTGAAAACACTGATCAAGCAAGCCTCCCAGGTTGTAAGATGCAGCCTCCCTTCAAAGTGATGCACAGTTTAAAAGCCTGCTAAAAAACCCGAGGCGAGAACAAGCAGTGATCCAACATGTTTGACTCCATGCTCCTCAGGTACGTCGTGTTAGACAACGGACTGCGAGCGCTGCTCATCTCCGACTACAGTGGACCAGCAGCATCAGAGGATGAAGATTCAGATGGGGAAGAGGAGGAAGAGGCAGAGGAGGAGGATGAATCCGGAGAGGAAACGGGAGATGAGTCTGAGGAGGGAGACGAGGACAAGGACGGTGATAATGATGATGATGACGATGAGGAGGAGGGGAAAAAGAAGAAAGGAAATGCAGAGAAACAGGTACTGCGGGGAGGTTATAATGGGGAGCATTGTTTGTGTTGTACCAAGTTATTTTAAGTAAATTTGAAACTATAGACAGTTGAATTGAACTGGTAATATGAAATGCAGGCCAGCACAAACTGGGAGCTTGCTTTTTACCAACACCATTGTGCTGCAACGCTTCCTCAATTACTTTAACTGACTGTGACACACAGCTCCATTCTCATTAGTCACAAGAGGCCTTATACACCAAAACAACAACCGGCCATCAGGAGCATTTGGAGCATCGGTGAACGTCTGTCTCTCTTGTCTGTTTGGTGTGCAAAAGCACTCCTGTACACCCACCCAACATCAAGAACCAGTGGTGACAGTGAGACCCCCTGCTGTGTTTCATCACTTTGCTACAGTCTGGGGGGGGGGATTGAAAAGAAAATTGCACTTGAACACACCACAAAGACGACCTTCAGCTGCCAGCTAAGATTGTACGTTGTAGATGGCAGTTGAAGGACATGCACAAAGGATATAACAGAAAGAAACAGTCTGTTTATTATTGAATAAGGTTTTTAGAAAAAGCAAAGTCAGTGTAATAAGTTTTACCCAACATAGTTTTAACTCTGTTGGATGTGGTAACGACACACTGTCTCAGATTGGAAACATCATACGGACTGTTTTCTGCATGTTTATAGAAGTTAAACCAATTATTTACATGTAAGCATGCTACAGATCCGTCTCACTGACTCACCTGATGTCTTACCATCAGTTTGTTGTTATTAAAGCCTTTATAGACCACATTCTTTTAAATCCCGCACTCTGCTCCATAGAGGCCCATAATGCAGAATTTAGCAAGTCCTTTTAAATACCTGTAAGATAAGCAGCAGCCAGTGCATACGCTGCAGAATTAGTCCATCATCCATTGACTGTTTGTTTGCATTTTTAAAAAAGGAACATACAAGCTTAACCCGAGCTCCTGGACACACAGATTTCTCTGCTACATTACAAAGCAAACAAGTAAACCCTTGAAACAATCTGATCCTCAGACCAACAATGTTTTCCAACAACTAATAATGATGAAACTAGATATTAAATAATCCAAAGATGCTTATCTGGGTTATTGAAGTAATGATAACAAAATCTGAAAAAAGAACCTAATTGCTATATAGCCTTAAACCATGAATTGAAATTGGCAGATTATCTCTAAACTGTGGTGGAGAAGCAGAGATGCACTTGTCTTCAAATGTGATACTATCAGAGTGAAATAGTGTCGGAAATGTGATATTCTTGGACAGCGCGGCGATACAGTTGTTGACACTGTTTCTTTAAAGTTAGATGACGCTTGTAAGTAAATTGACCGTGAGTGTTTTTGTTTCTGCGCCAGTTGTCTGGTGGGCCGGCAAATCTGCCCGGGGTGTGACGGGTGCCACCCACCTCAATACCTCAGCTATTGCAACCATGATAAAGCAGCTATAACTAACAATGCCCATGTAATGTTATTTCAATCTACTTTTTTAACTATGTTGTCCTGATGCGTTCATAAAACGATTCCCTTGCCTTTTATGCAAAGCAAAAAAAGTTTGTCATCAAATTGCTACAAACTCCTTTTGTTCACATACCTAATTTTTTTTTGCTCTTTTTCTGTGGGTAAATATCAGGAAAAGTAGATTACCCTCTGACTTTTGCCAGACTCTGATGAATTGATATCCTGCGTTTCAGTCTGCAGCAGCTCTGTGTGTCGGCGTGGGCAGCTTCAGCGACCCCAGCGATCTCCCTGGCCTCGCTCACTTTCTCGAGCACAGTGAGTAATTGACTGAAGAGAATCGAGCTGTTTTTGTGTTAAAACCTGGCAGCAGCATAAAGTGGAGCCTGAAGTTTATTTAAATGGGGGGTTCATTTCAATTTACATTTTGAATTAATCTCCAAGGGATACACTGCATGGGATAAATGAATGGGTAAATAAGCCCAAATTAGCTTTAGCAAGCATGCATTCAATCAGGACCTTCTCGGTTATGGACATTTAAGCTCAGTTTGCTTGTGTCTGGTTAGAGTGGAGGGTTCCTGACTGAGGGAGATGAGATGGAGGTCAGTTATTGTAAATCGGTTGAATCCTGTACATGAAAGGACAGTCAGTGCTTCTATTTAGTATCTCTTTTAACATGGAGTATCATTCACGAAACAGAAGAGATGTACACTTTTATGCAGCTACAGCTTTTAAAGCAACACTCAGTATTTAAGATATAGTTGCATTTACTGGCTTTTATAGTTTAAGTTCCCAGTGATATTATTATTACATCAGCAGTCCTGGTGTTGTTAGACAAAACTGAACCACTAATTATTGCACCATACAATGCCATCCCTGGCATTAATGACAAACTGGGGATTTGGACCCTCATATGATCCCAGTCTTGTATGAATGTTTAATGAAGCACTGCCTCTGTAACATCACTCGAATCATTTAATAAGAAACCAGTCTTTTCTTCTAAGGAACGTTGTTAAACTCAGAGCAATGTGTCAACAAGTGAAGTAGAGATGATGGTACATGCTTTTATCTCTTCAGGAGTAGATTACTGCTGTAGTCTATTCACTAGTCTCCGTAGGAAGGATCTAGCCTGTTTTCTGGTGCTCCAGATCACAGCTGGGAGACATTTAAGCTCATGTATCCCCCGTTCGTCACTTCACTAGTTAGAATTCATTTAAAAGGTGTCTTATAAATAAACCCAACTTTTCACTAACTTACAACAGCAGCACATCTCATTTTTGTTTTTTTTTCTCCCCCCTGTTTTTGTTTCATTGCGTACTTCATAAACTTCATATTTTCTATCGGCAATCTCAGCTTAGCTCTCCTTTTGTTAGTTTCACCAATTTTACATGATTTCCAACTAAAAATAAACGAATAAACAAAACATTCTGACTTTGCTTGATTAACAGGAAGGCAGGCAGAATAACCCTCAAGATATATTCTCAAACCAAATTGTGTCGGGATAATTATTAAAGGAAGAAACAACATCATTATATGTCGTCAGGCTTTGATTCACGTGTCAAACGCATTGTTTTTCGAATCACCAACTGATATGAAGGAAGCATTTAGGACCCTTTATGCATTTGTCCTTTTTTCCTTTTGGTCATTCAGGCCAGCCTCCTCTTAAGTAGCCACAATCCCTCTGCTTTTAGTGAGTGCAAGCGAAAAATAAAATCTTGACTTTTACAAAGTGCCACGTATCTTCTGAAATGCAATCCATTATATTGACACTACTCCCAGCAGAGAGTAGTTTTTTTTAAAGATGAACATTGTTCCTGAGCAATTTATTTTAAAAGAGACCCTTGTTCATTCTTTCAGCCTGTCACCAAATGTGCAGCACTATTTATTCAGCTCAGTGTGTAAAACGATATCTGAGATCCTTTTCTGTTAGCAATGATTAAGAAATAAAATGCCAAACTGTCCGTTTGGCTTATTGTTCAAGAACATAGTTGTGCAATTAATTGTAATGGATTTTTCTTTTATTTAGTTTTTTTTTCTCTGTGTTATTTTCCAGTGGTATTCATGGGCAGCGAGAAATACCCAACTGAAAATGGCTTTGATGCGTTCCTCATGAAGCACGGTGGGAGTGACAACGCCTCCACAGATTGTGAGAGGACCATCTTCCAGTTTGACGTCCAGAGAAAAAACTTCAAAGAAGCTCTTGACAGGTGAGGAAGGATGAGTTTTTTTTTTTCCGTTGGTTTATTTATTTTATTGTTGCTGTCACCCTACAGAGGAGGATTTCTTGAGAGCCATCGCATGATTGACAGATAAACATAAAAGACAGCAATAAGAAAAGGAGAATATGATTCCAAGAAGCCATTGGGACACGTTGCATCACCGCTTTTAAGTGCACTGTTAATTCTTGCAACAAGTTTTCTTTGTACCCTTTGGCTAATTTTGAACAAGTGCCTGTGAGTCTCTGATCTGAGCTGAAGGCATCGCCTGTATCAACAGAAAGTTGTTATATTACTTTCTTTCTGTCCAAGGCAGGGAGGAAACTGTAAAATACAAACCCAGAATGCCATCATTAGTAAATCATTCAGTCCCTGTGTTTAATTGAAAGCTGAATAAAGATCTTATATATCTGTTTTAAATCAGCTTTGGGCTAGAGCATGGCACCATTACTGGATCATGTTCACATATGGTTTCTTCTTTGCATGATGGCGCGCAAAGCTGCATTTTTGGATTAAATAGTGAATTGTGTTTGCTAACGGTGATTTTTGGAAATGTTCCTGGACCCATACAGAGATTTCCAGGAGAGAATCAAACCCAATGCAGTGCTGCCTGAGGGCCTACAGATCAGAACCTCTCAATTTTAACCTTTAGCTTTGTTGCATGCACACACAGATTCCTCCTGATTCTCTGAATCTTTTGTTATTTCACACTGTAGATTTTTGGATCATCAAAGTCTTTGCAATTTTTAATCAAGATATTATTTCTCAAATTTTTTCACAATTTTAAGATACAGTTTGTGTCAGTTTGGTGAACCTCTGCACATCTTTACAAATGAAATGCTACTTTTAGACCCAGTCATGTTATTGACCTGTTGCTTATAAACCTAATTAGTCGTCAAATGCTCCTCCAGCTGTTGATGTGTGCCAATAACTTTTCCAGCCTATTGTTTGCCTCAGTTTCCACATCTGTTATGTTGTTTATGTTCTACTGGAAATAAAACAGGAGTTAATGTGATTTGCAAATGATTGCTTTATTTTCATGTTTGCATTTTACCCAGCTGCGCATTTCTTTTTAGAATTGGAGTTGTGTCAATAAAGCCGGAATACATTATCAGCACAGCAACTGCAGAAGCACATTATTCTCAGCTCACTTGAGGAAAAAGAGAAACATGTAATACCCGCTTTTTCAAGGCTATTTGAAAGCAGCTGAGGTGTTTTTTGCAGATCTGCAAGTCTTAAGGAGATTATGCTGAGGTATCGCATTATCACAACACTGCCCTGCCCCGCCTGTCTGTCTTGTTGCAGCCTCTGACCACAGCCTCTCTGTCATCTTTCCCTGATAGGTGGGCACAGTTCTTCATCTGCCCCCTGATGATCCGAGATGCCATCGACAGGGAGGTGGAGGCCGTCGACAGTGGTGTGTCTCACTGCCCCATTCTGAGAAGTTATATATTAGCTGATTTATTTGAGGTTTTGTGCAGCCTTTCTGGACCCGATCAGTCGTTGTTTTTCTCTTTTCTGCTATCTTACCTTTCCTCGTCTCTCCTCCTGTCTGTCAGAGTACCAGCTAGCGAAGCCATCCGATTCCCACAGGAAGGAGATGCTGTTTGGCAGTCTGGCTAAACCTGGACACCCTATGGGCAAGTTTTGCTGGGGTGAGTGTTTAAAAACAACCGCTGGGGCTTTTAATACACGCTGGGCCTCCCTTGAGGTTGTTCAGCAATAACAAACAGGAGAGCTGGAAATGATGCCAAGACTCTTGCTTATATTCCAGCATCTTTAAACAGTTTTGTGTGTGTGTGTGTGTGTGTGTGTGTGTGTGTGTGTGTGTTTTAACACTGTGCTGAATTCATATTTCCCTTGTCATAACACCAGGGAATGCAGAGACACTGAAACAAGAGCCAAAGAAGAATAAGATCAATGTCTATAAGCGGCTGCGTTCCTTCTGGAAGAAGCACTACTCTGCTCACTACATGACCCTGGCTGTGCAGTCAAAAGGTCAGGAAGATCTTTCTCATCTAATATACATCAAGAATCAGTCAATTGACTCAAATGTACTGGGCTTTCTAATAATTTCATATAGTAATATTAACTAAATAGCCGAAAGGCAATCTGTAGATAAATAAAAGATAGAAATAGTCATTAGTGCAAATAAGGATCCACTTCATCTACTTTCAGCCAGCTGGAGATAATCATTCCTGGATTGACTGAAATTACTGTATTACTCCAAATAAAGGCAAATATGAAACACATTTTCAAGGTTTTGCAGAAAATGTCACACTGCTAATTAACTACTTCATATGGGTAAAATAATGACAGGTGTTGACATTTACTGCAGAGAACTGTCGTCCTCATTAAAGTGATGAGTTATTGGCTCTCTTATAAATGTGACTCCCCTCTTGTTGCAGTTTGAAGCGCTTGTGGGGGGAAAAAAAGTGTTTTTAATAAATATAAGCCCACATAAAGTGATAAACAAGTATCACAGTCATTCCCATTTGGGGATGAATAAAAAAAAGATGAAATGAGCTAGAATTTCTCTCAGATGATGAATCATTAAAATGTTAATGAATTCAGAAAACGGAATAGTTGGAATAAATGATTTGTGCAACCCAAGGTTATACCATTCTTACATTGGTTAACACACCAGAAACCAACTCGATTTCACTGCCGGATGCATTCACAGGTGCAAAAGAGCATTATTACCTCTGACTGGCTATTTCTAGAGGTGAAACAGACCTGAGAAGACAGTAATACACCATTTTTTCATGCTAACAAAGTAGTTGGCATGAAGAAACAAAGTAGTTGTTTGAAGCTTTATTGTTGAAATAAACATGATCTTTTGCAACATAGGGAAACAATGTCTGGTGATAACTTCTTATTATCTTTTTGCAGTTTGAAGCTTTATTAAATTTGTTCATTAACGTGTTTTCAGACTGTTTGCATCATTAGTTGATAGTTTGTAAGTTAAAAGGACTCACTAGCTGGCCTCAACTTGCAGGAAACGCCCGGAAATGCATATGAAGAATGCTCTTGTAAAATCTGCTTTTTTTAAAAAGGTTAATTAATCGTTCTGAACTTTAACAGCGAGTCTGCAGTCTGGCCCCATTAGTGCATTAGGATACATATCCTTGTGATAAAGTGGCTAAAGGTGGAAATGGTCCTCCTTAGAATAAATTTCCATCTCTCTTTGCATAACTTCTATAGCATGTAAGGCACATTGCCACCTGCTGTGTCCAGACACATCCAGGATCTTTTATGAGATGCCTGTAGTGCGCTTGATGGTGGAGCGAGTGCATGTATTTGATGAAATAAAACCTCCTGGTGAGTCTGAAGGTTGGCCAGTGATGTCATTAACCAGGGAGCCAGAGCATAACCTCAATCTCCTAATAAAATTTATCATTATAATAAAAAGCCACTGCTTTAGAAAATTCAATTATTGAAAGGTACAGTATGTGCCAATGAGCCATGCATCACCAGCTGCCCTTTATTGGAGATGCATGCTCACAGAGCTGTTCTGTAACCTGAAGGACTCATGTGCTTCTCCTGGGAAGCATCATGCAACAGTCAGTCTGGGATTCTGGGAGTGGCAGGGTTTTTTAATGTGCACGAGTGCAGTCTCTAAGTGTTTCAAAGACTTTCACTGAATCAAATTAAATTCCCTCTGGACTGTGACTCATTCCTGAATGAACTAAGTTAATAAATATTTTTCCTACCGAGAGAAATGCTGTTTTGCCGTGATTTGTAAAAAAAAAGTTAATTATCAGAAGTCATTTAAAAAAACCTGATTAAATCACTGCTGCAATTTTATTCTTGTATTTTAACTTATTGAACAACAGAAGACAACACAAACACTTTGTCAAACATCTCAGCCCTCAAATGTTCAGAACGGAACTCTGGAGTCTCCATCCTGGAAAGAAAGTTATTTGTGAATGCCACAGTGGGTTAGAGTTCATAAAGTTTGAGGCCCTCTGATCTTAAAATAACAAAACATTTCTAAGCTAAATGTGAGATGCATATGAACAAAAATAGTTGCTGACTCCCCAAAAAAACTATTATGAAAATTGTGAAGTTTTTTTGCATTGCCGGTGATTAAAACAAGAAAAAAAAAGAAAGAAACAGGTTTATTCTGTAGTGTAATGTTTAGTGTTTAGTTATGATAGCCTACATGGTTCTGTGTACATGTTTTGAATTCCCTCCCAAACCTAGAATTATTAGTCTCAGCCATGAATTATTAAGAACCACTCAAGCTCTGATTTTTCCTGCACTACTGTCTGCGTCCCACAGAGAAGCTGGACACTCTGGAGGAGTGGGTGAGAGAGATCTTCAGCAAGGTGCCTAACAAGTGAGTATCACATAAGAGGCTCTCAGTCACTTTGAAGAGGTGCTGCTGTTATATAGATTGAGTCTCAGTGTCCTTTGCTCAGATGTGAATGTCAAGCCTTCCTACATCTTCTTCTGCTCTGGACAATTTAATTCGCTTTTCTCCATCAAAGCACACCTGCAAGACATCAGTTCATATTAACTAGATGAGTATCTTATGACAGAGCTTCACTTTGCTTTGCTTTGAGTCTTTTTTTAAGGAAATCGGCATCAATGAGTTGGTTGTATGAAAGCCATACAACCTCCAGTTGTTTAAGCCTTTCATTCCATGTAAAGGATTACATGTTCCCGTATTGGGTTAACAAGATTTCTCACATCTCCGCTCACAAAATCCTTTCAAGTATTTTTAAGTCCTTCAGCTGAGCTGAATTCATTTTCATTGAGCTTAAAGACATAAAAACATTTTGGAGATGCCTGATAAAAACATGAGGTTCACAGACAGTTTCTATGTGCTCTTAAAGAAATATTCAGTCTATTTTCTTTTTTTAAGTTTAGATAATGTTTATTGACTTGTGGTGGCATATTGACTACTGTTAACTTTAACTACTGTTAGCTCTCATAATAGTGTTTTTGTGTCCACAGTGGTCTGCCCAAGCCAGATTTCTCTGATATGCTGAATCCCTTTGACACACCAGCGTTCAGCAAGCTCTACAGAGGTACTGAACACGGCTGGGGTGCATCAGCTTAGCCTGTGACTAAGTCTGATGAGTTTCAGGTTTTTTCGTACAGAAGATAAGCTTTATTTATCTTCTGAGACATCAGAGATGGAAAACATATTCCTCTTTTTGCTGAAGCTACTGACAATGTGTGAAAATTTGGAAGCTGATGACACAGTCTTTCACAGTCTGGTAGTCTGGTGCTTTTCTGATTTTGTGTGTGTGTG
>JBBDHI010000021.1:15735075-15746008 GCA_037177115.1 Craterocephalus stercusmuscarum | reverse complement strand
GTGTGTGTGCGTGTGTAGGTGATTGGTGCAGCACTTTCCCTCCTCACCCCTGAGAAAGCTAACCTGATGCTGCTGTCACCAGAACACGAGAGCCAGTGTCCCCTCAGGGAGAAGTGGTTTGGCACACAATACAGTGTTGAGGGTGCGTGTGTATGTTTGTTGACTGTTAGTCTGTTAGCCCGTCCAAGATGTGTTTTTTTTTCTCAAGTGGTGATACTTATTCTGACCCAGCAGTGGAAATAACATCATTTATCTTGCAGATAGCAAACTATAGTGTTGGAATGGCATTCAAGTGAAAAAGTACATAGAAATAGCTTGTTTTTAAGTAATTAAACAGATTAATTGAGGTAATTCATCTCAAGGAAGTAGTTGTTGTGTGATAAGTGTTTAAATTCAAACAGACATCCAGCAGGAGTGGATGGAGCGGTGGACAGGGAACCTGGAGCTGAGCAGTGACCTCCATCTTCCTGCAGAGAACAAGTTCATCGGTAGGTGCATTAACACCTATAAACTAAGCTTGTTGTGCCTCAAAACTGTTCAACATATCTGATTAACAAAAATGGGATGATAAAAAACAAGACTGTGCAAAACTTTTTGCATTTTTCACTCTTAATCTGTCCTGCAAATACAATCATGACACTTCGAGGATGGTCAGTGTCTTCAGTAATTTTCGACATTTCTGTTAGTCACCATAGTTAAGATTTGTGAATTTTAGCAAAAAAATAGTTAATTTAAAAACCCTTATAAACAGTAGTGTGTTTTTTTTAAAGCCAATTCTGTAGTAAGTAAAGCAATAATTGAATTTTCCAGCTAATTTTCTAATTATCCCTCATTTTAATTCCAGTGGAAGCTGCTGTGCATTAAGTGTTTTTCAATTTTCTGAGTTTAAACAGCTCAGCCAGCAGCAGCATGGCGGCAGACAGAGAAGCAAAGATGCTGCTAAGCTGATAAATGTGACTTAACTCGCCTTTCTTTATCCAAATGGATTTTATATACTTTATGCCTCTTATAAAGCATTCTGTAGCAGTCCTGTTCTTACCAAAACCCCATCTGATAATCTGACATTGCCTATGTTTATATGAATGGCTTTAATCTGATTAATGTTCCTACCAGAATAAAAAAAGCATCCTGCAAGCATCCCAGTCAGACCAGACTGACCTAATCTGGCTCAATCAGTGTGGACTTTTAATCGGATAGATAGGGGCGGTATAACCCCTTTTTATAATCTGATCAACAGGAAAATGTTTCTATGTATAAACTTAGTCTTATCATTTCTCTGTGGATTAAACAAATCATTTTTCTCTACACGTGCTTCACTGTGTGGGAGGAATGTGGCAGGAATTCATGAGAGGAAAAACATTTTAGCAGCAAAATACAGTTGTAGATGAAGGACAGCTTTTTGTTGGGGACATGAGAAGAAGCAAGGATTGTTGACAATGCTCCGTTCTTGATCAGAAAATTCAGTTTGGTCCGCTTATGAATGGGACACTGTGAGCCAAACTGCCAAGGTCCACTTCTTCCTTTGCTCTATTTTCATCTAACTAGTGGTCAGTTTGATTCTGGTTAAATACTTTTTGGCATCCATGTAAACATTTGTGTTTTAATCTTTTATCTGAATGTTTTCAGTCAGTTTAAAACCTTATTTTTCCATGATGGCTCAGATAGAAATACATTCAGGAAGGTTATTTAAGATTTGAGGAACCAAAGACATATTTCTATATTTCCAAGTTAATAGAATTGTTAGGAACTGCTCATAATGGCTTTTTAAATGAAAATGAATAGTCAGCAGACTTGGACTAAGCTGTAGTTTTAGCTGCGAGACCTTACCGACTGTGACTGAGGCAGCATTGGTTGCAGTGCTCTCATCAGATTTTGTGAAGCCATCATGGGGACCACAGGGCTTGAACTGTGGTTTCGGCACTGCAAAAAGTCAACAGGTACAATGTGCACACCTCGTCTTCAAAGATAAACGGATGAAAGCTGCTGGTGATGGTTTGCACACAGAACCAGCTCCTGTAATATACCAGTGGCTAAGATGCTGCTAAAAATGCAAACTTAATGCTGACTCGTGCAAAAAACTGTGACACAAGTCCATATATTTGTACCGACTGGATGGACTGGCCGAGTTTGTTATGAATGAAACAACTCTGGCTCAGCTCTGCTTTTTTAAGTGTTTTCCTAACTTTTTGACCCAAAGCTTTCTGACTGAGTTCTGTGAAGGCATCATTTTTTTCTGTGTCAGATGTTCCTGTCCAAAGTAGCTCCACTGACTTGCTGAGGTGCTTTATAATTTATTTTTTATTTTTCAGCCACTGATTTTACCCTGAAGCCATCTGACTGCCCAGACACAAACTTCCCAGCGCGAATAGCCGACAGCGACAAGGGCTGCCTGTGGTACAAGAAGGACAACAAATTCAAGATCCCAAAAGGTATGTGAGTGTGTCTACTTGTTTATTTAGTGAAAAAGATGCTTCCATTAAGACATTTAATATCAATAGTGAGGTACTGACACCTGACTTGGCCTCTCTTCTGCTGCAGCCTACATCAGATTCCACTTGATCTCACCAGTAATCCAACAGTCTGCTAAAAAGTAAGTTCACACTCGCATATGATCCTGAAAGTGTCTGTTTGTTTTCTGGTTTGACCTTTGTTAACATCTGCTGAGTCTCAGCCATTGCTCACTCTTTTTTTAATTTCTTTTCTCCCTTGCCTCTAATTATGCGCATCTCTTTCTCATTTCATTGCTTCCTGTCTTCTGCCACAATCTGTCTTGTTTGCCTCCTTTGCTGCCTTCCCTTTCTCACTGTCTCCCTCCCTATACTGCATCTCACTCTTAATCTTTCCTGGCTGCTTTTGACCTTTCTCCCTCCTGTCGCCCTCCAGTGTGGTTTTGTTCGACCTGCTGGTCAACATCTTGAGCCACAACCTGGCAGAGCCGGCCTATGAGGCTGAAGTGGCTCAGCTGGAGTATAAACTGTTGGCCGGCGAGCACGGCCTGATCATCAAGGTGAAAGGATTCAACCACAAGCTGCCTGTGAGTGAACTCGTCCCTCCTTTCTGTGCAGGCATGAGGGCATGCAGAGATGTGTGTGTAATAAATCCACAAGCATGAAACAGTGCGCTGATTAATGCAGAATCTTGTCTCTCTTGTTGACCACGTTTTCTTTCTGCAGTTGCTGTTCCACCTGATTATCGACCACCTGGCGGATTTTTCTGCCTCTCCTGATGTCTTCAGCATGTTCGCAGAACAGCTTAAAAAAACCTACTTCAACATCCTCATTAAACCAGAGAAACTCGGCAAGTACGTTATGTGCCTGTTGTTTTTCTCTCTCTCGTCCCCCCCACCCCACCCCACCCCCCCTCCACCCCCATCTGACTTTTCTATCTCATGACTCATAAGCAAGTCTGCATTGCCTTCTAGTGGCGGATCGTGTGACATCTCTGAAGAGAAAAGCCTCCTACACATGTCATCCCTTTTTATCTTCCCTAATGCTCACATCCTCCTCCTATTTCCTCTCAGGGATGTGCGCCTGTTGATCTTGGAGCACTCTCGCTGGTCCATGGTGGAGAAGTACCAGGCTCTGACAGCCGGGCCGACCACCGAAGAGCTGATGGAGTTCAGTCGGAGCTTCAGGGCTGAGCTGTATGCAGAGGGACTGGTGCAGGGGAACTTCTGCAATGCTGTGAGTGCATCGCAGTCCGGTCACACACAAGTTGGCTGATGGACAGTAATATTGGCTGATTAG
Organism: Craterocephalus stercusmuscarum; assembly: GCA_037177115.1. Classification (NCBI taxonomy): domain Eukaryota; kingdom Metazoa; phylum Chordata; class Actinopteri; order Atheriniformes; family Atherinidae; genus Craterocephalus; species Craterocephalus stercusmuscarum. The sequence continues at coordinate 15,742,262 of JBBDHI010000021.1, read as the reverse complement.
AGCAAATCTGCTGATGTTTATGTCTGCACTTCAGTTAATGCTGAGTGTATTTGACATTAGCCTCACGTTTTGCTGATTCTCTCTCTTTACTGTTTCTTATCGCTGCCTGTTCATTACCCTTTATTGTATTTTGTCCACAGGAATCGGTGCAGTTCCTGCAGTATGTCACAGAGTAAGTCGACTGTTCCTCTGAATGCACCTTTCTAATGAGAATACCAATGCTATGCAATCAAATGGATTTGTTTGCAGCCATGCAGCAGTGGTCCATTCACTTATGCCTTTATCATTTGATTCTTTCAAACTCTTCTTGTCCTTTTTCTTTCTGCCATACATCCTTACTTCTTCCCTGTCTCTGCATTTTCTTTCTTCTTTATGTTGCAGTAAACTGCAGTTCTCCAAGCTGCCTGCGGAGGTGCCGGTGATGTTCAGAGTTGTGGAGCTCCCGCCGGAGCACCACATCTGTAAAGTCAAATCGCTGAATAAGGCCGACGCCAACTCTGAGGTCACTGTTTACTACCAGGTAAAAAAAAAAACCAACAAAAAAACCTTGCTAGATCAGAACTGGTGTTAGTTTTGCTGTTTTTCATTCACTCTCGTTTTTCTCGCCCTCCTTTATTCCAGTCTGGACCCAAAGCTTTAAGAGAGCACACGCTGATGGAACTGTTGATTGTGAGTGTTTGAAGATGAGGCTTTTTCCTCCTCATGCGTTCATCTTGTTGTCGCTCCACGTGTGACCATGCTGCTGTTTTACAGATGCACATGGAGGAGCCCTGCTTTAATTTCCTCAGGACAAAAGAGACTCTTGGGTGAGTGTCTGTTGTTCCAGTTACCGTTGGAAGTGGTGGAAATAAACTTTTGTATTTGTCCTTGTTGAAATATCATTTAGCTCTTGGATATAAATGGCGGTGTGTGAAATGTGCGCGCAGCAGTGACACTGGAACAATACTTTTCTGATGTTATAAATCTGTCATTGGAATTTAGAAATGAAACATGATGCGTTTTTAAAGCTGCTCATTCTCTGATCCCGGCTGCCATCTTTCATGTCTCTTTCTACAGATACCACGTCTACCCCACCTGCAGGAACACCTCGGGGGTTCTGGGTTTCTCTGTCACCGTGGAAACGCAGGCCACCAAGTTTAAGTGAGTCTGCAAAATAGTCATAACCTTTAATTTGCCCACAGCAAGATACGATTTATCTTATCCGCATTCCCAAAACTAAGGTGTGATATATCTAGCTGTTCTTCTGTTCCCAAGCTTCAATTTATCTATGTAGCCCTGGTAGCTCCAGTGAGAGGAGCTGATAAATGACTGAAAGAATCCAATTCAACACACAGCTATAATATATCTCTTACCTCTCATCTCTCAGTTCTGAGTTGGTGGAGTTAAAGATTGAGGAGTTCTTGGTTTCGTTCGGGGAGAAGCTCAGCGCTTTGTCTGAGGAAGCCTTCAATACTCAGGTCTGTGAGATGATCTGTTGTGTCTTTGTTTGGCCCCAACTTTCATTAACAAGTTTCAGAAATGTCCAAAAAGATTTGATGCATTAAAAAGATAATTTCCTGATCATTGAAGATTCTGTTGTATATTTAATCCTGCGCTTGAGCTTTTTAAATACCTTTCAATGAATGGTGTTGAAGCGTTTTATGCGTGTTTTCATGCAGGTGACTGCTCTGGTGAAGCTGAAGGAGTGTGAGGACACACACCTCGGAGAGGAGGTGGATAGGAACTGGGCAGAGGTGGTTACGCAGCAGTATGTGTTCGACAGGCTCAACAGAGAGGTGAGGACAGCACACTGGGTGTGTAGACATCCTAGTACTGTTTCGCTTTTTCTCATGAATTATCTTTTTAGATTGAGTTTAAATTTCCAACCCTTCTCTTTGTAGGAGGAAAACAAAACAAAAACTCAGACAAATTAACTGATATCTAAAGTTAAAAATAATTTTTCCAGATGTGCAGTGGTTGTTATGAATTCACCAAAATCATCTAAGATGGAAATTATACAGACATTGTAAAAATACACTAAATGTGCCGATAATTATTAATTAGACTGGATTATAATTTATAGTTTAACTTAAATTGAATGAAAGATAAAAGAGGAAACCAGGATTTAATAAGTACTGAGTGACTGCATTTAGTTGGGAGAGACTGAATTATTTAGTCCAACTAAAACTAATTGGACTGTCTTGGTACTCTTTTTGTTTTTTCTGGGGTTTTTTTTTTATCCACCTAGTTTTGGCCGTTTCCCTGGTTGCATACAGGAATTTTGAGACTTTGGTGCCATCTAGTGAACCAACCCAGGATTCCAGCACTTCATTGTAATCACATTTGCATCAATAACTCAGGGCGATAGGTACACTTCCTGCAGTCCAACCCATCAAATATTACACCCCCGCTGATGTTGCCACTGACCACTCCTCGCTCAGCTCTGGATCTGCAGCATAGGTCCCAAAATGTTTATTTCTGTCCAATTAGGTGCAAAAAGTCTCATATAGATGGAAAAGGACTGCCAGTAAAGCCCTGCAAACAAAAATGTCAATACCTAACCTTGTTTGAGTGTTTAAAAAGATAAACAATGTTTGGGTTGTCACTGCAGTTTAAGTCCCGCTGTTACACTTTCAGTAAGAAGAACCTGTCCTTTTATGTTTTCTTGCCTTTGACCAGATTGAGGCTCTGAAGCAGATGACCAGAGATGAGCTTGTTTCCTGGTTTCAACAACATCGTGAACAAAACAGCCGCAAACTCAGCGTGCATGTGAGCCGTCATCACCTCCATGCTGGGGTAGATTAAGGGTTTTATTGTTTTTAAATGCACATATATGATATCCTTCTGTCTGCTTAAGGTGGTGGGATTTGGTGCTGAAGAAGATAAGGATGAGGCTGGCAGGAAAAAAGAAGGAGAAGGCGACGAAGAGAAGGTTTTAAGTGGCTCTACCTATGGTGAGGTGTCGAAGCTCACTTTCCTTCCTGCATCAGCCAAGATGACGGGTGCCATCTCCATCATGGACATTCCTGCTTTCACCAAAGACCTGCCCCTCTTCCCCTACCACAAGATACTCAAATAGACTTGTTCTCGTGCTGTGAGAGCGACAGATGGCTGAGCTCTGCCTCTTACTGAGCCACGCTCAGGGACTCTGCTTCATTAGTGATGCAGGCATCTAATACGAGCATCGGCTGCTCTCAGATGCTGAACCCTGTTGGTTTTACCCAAACGATGTGCACAAGCAGGAAGACTGAGTGATGATTGACTTTTGTTTTAAGCAGTATAATCCAAGTGTCTGTTATTTTCAGACACTGAGAAAGTAAAAATGAACTCTCTCTCCCAAACTAACTAAAAATCTATGAGCTAAACTATATTACTTAGTTCTCTGATTTGCTTCCAGCTGTTCATGGTGGAGCGCAGGCGGAGTTAAATTCCATTTAAGAAAATAAGTCAAATGTAAAAGCAGCAGAACTGCTGAGTCCTTTGAACTCCAGTTGTGTGAGTTTGAGTGACTGCATGCTGGATTTCAAGCTCTGGCATGCACTACTGTTATCATGCTGTGGTATGAAGCTGTGCAAAGAAATAAACCATGCAGTGAGTGAAGGAATGAAGTAATTTGAGACTTATTCACTGTAAAGTTTGATTAAACTAGCAAACTGCTATGGTGAATTCATTTTCCTCTGATTTATCAAGTAATCAAAGGGAATACTATTTATTTATTGATATTAAATAGTTGAGTGAATATATTATTAATAAAGCCCCAAAAAGGCTCTAGATTAAGATATTTTAGTCTTCAGCTTTTTAAGCAAGATCACATTTTCGGTTTTGTTTGTTTTGTTTCAGAGATGAAAAGAAAAGCAGCATCATAAAAAATTTTGGTCAATCAAGAGATTTTTGATCTAAGGATAATGGTTCACCATCATTAGTGAGGAGAGACACGGCAACTTCTGCAACAAAAATCAAAGTGATACTGGAGTTGTATCTTAATTAAGTTCCCGCATATCTGCTTGTTCAGAAACTCAAAAAAGCTAAATGAACCGTCTCTTCTCTTCCAGGACCTAAAATACTCCTAATACTGATTTCTATTCAGCTCTTTGTGTTGGAGCTTGTCTCAAGATGCCAAGATTTTGTTGTCCATAAGTCAAGGGTTTTTTAAAAAAAAGAAAAGAAATTCAATTATAGCTTATTTTACAGCTTTTCCCTATTTAAAATAACGTTTCAATATATTTTAAAAAGTCTTTGAAAAGATATAAGAAAAACCTTGGACTCAGTGAGAGGTCTCCCATCACTTTTGGTGAAATCCTGTGACATGAATCATGGATATTTGATGACTCCTGAAGGGAAAATGTGCAAACAAAGAAAAGACCAAAAAGGATGCTGCTACTACTGACTATCCAGGGTGCCCAAAGTTCTGCATCAGTCCCTCTATTTTCTTATTCTTAAACTGGAACAGATTGTGTGTAGCTTACCCTAGGACACTCTGCACTAAGTGATTCAGACCCCAACCCATCGGAGTATGTTAACACAATGAGCTGGTATTCCCACATGGACGGCTGCCTTTATAATAACAGTCCAAAATAAGTAGAATAGAGAGATCCTGTTAAAATGGAGTCAGGTGCATCAATGTAAAAGATATTGCTGCTGCTCCTTTTACTGATGCGGTGTGGAATTCATTTGACAGTCGGGGTGTATAGTTGCAATGTGCGGTATTGCTCAGCCCCACAGAGCATCCGAGTGATGACAAACAGATCTAATTAGCTTTCAGCTTATTGTGATCTGAATCATGCCTCCCTGGTGGATAAGCTACAGTCATTTCTTCTGTGGAGAATACAGGATATTAAGCATGAGACACTTGTTATACCTAAGATACTAAAGCCTGATGGGGGACAAAAGAAGAATCGCATTGTAGTCATGAGCTAAAACCAAAGGAACAGCAACCATCTTAGCTTCAGGAAAGCTTCAGTTCTTCTGCTGCTGCTACGTCTCCCTAGAACTGGATGTACTGTGCCACGATCCAAAAACATCAGTGAGTATGAAAGACCTGAAAATCTAATTATGTTCTCAGCTCTCTCGTCCCTGAGGATTTTACACAAAGGCTCAGCGAAGGCTAAGTGGGAGCACATGATTTTGGTTTTCTTTGCAAAAACACACAAAGAATGTTTTTGGCCTTTTCAAAGAGTGAATATTCATTTAAACTCGGCACAGTCAATCAAGATATTTTTTTTTTGGTTACTTCATAGTTTTTTTTTTCTTTTTTATGTGCTAATTCAGTTAGTTTAATTTAGACTGCTTTTGTTGGAAACCATTGAGAATCAGTTTCTGTCTCTAAACAATAACGTGAATTCTCCTTGAGGCTATACATTTTTGTTTTAAAGTTTGTCAACCCTTACATATTTTTTTAAAATCATGCATAAATATGATTTAAAACCGTGCTTTCCCATCTATTTTCCTCAATATGCCCCTTTACTACCAAAAAGCCGTGGAAACCCCGACCTCCTCCACCCGTCCAGTGCTGAAACCATGCTTTGCTATCAAAATATCGCCTTCCTTAAATGGTTACAAGTAAAATCCTAGTTACTCAGACATGAAATACTCCTATACCTCCCTCACCACACTAAGAATCAGTACATGGACCGAAATTGTTCCAAAGGAGTGACCTACTAGAGTTGACTTTTTTATTTTTGACTTTAGATAAAAAAAGATTTGCACAGATGATTTTGGTTTCCCCCATTTATTCATTTACAGGCCTGGTTTGAAAAGTTTATGTCCAGGTTTCCTATTGGGGACCCCTTTAAATGGGTCAGGGTGGAAACCACTAATCTAAAACACCTAAAAGCCAAATTAAATTAAACAAAACCATTAAACTTGGTTGTTTATGAAGAAAACACCCAAATATTGCGCAGTTGTTAGAGGCCAGATCAAGTTAGTCTTTGCTTTCAGTGTCGCGTGTAAGCTGTAGCACAGCAGTGACAGCATTTTAATAACTGTGAATCTCTTCTGCTCAAGACTTTGTGAGCCCATTTTTCAATAGAACAGCATCAATTCACCAACTGGACATTTGTGGGTTTCCTTACCTGAACTGCTCCTAACAATGGTCTGTCCGTACACATTCAGCTACGTAGCAGCTACTGATTAACGTTAGGTCTCTCCGACTCCTCGCTGACCTCATGTTATTTTCACATCAAGCTCTAAACAAAATGTATATTTGCTAATCTGCTCACTTGGAAACGAGCCTTGTTTATTAATATTTAAATAATTAAAGTGTAAAAAAAAAAAGGAAACGAGGCTTGTCAGCATCTGTTTTCAGTCCCAAATAAGTCTAACACATATCCCATGTACATCCGGCTGGCTCTCCAGCTTCTATCACATCATCACGAGATGCCACTGATCATTTTTTTCTCCTCTTAGTGACACTTTTTAGTGTCTTTTTGTGGTGATGTCGCGTTTGCTGGCTGCAGTAGAATCCATTACCACCCCAAACAGTGGGGTGGTATCTTCTTTGTGTATCCGAGCTGCCGAGGACACGCTTGCAGCATCAGTTGATGTCACATCCGTAGGACTGTTCGGGAAATTCGGGCCCCGTTTTATGCAGCACACAGCTGTTCAAGGCAAAAGAAAGATTCGTGGATGGGCTCCATGTTTTTTTATTTTAATGCTTCATCATCTATTAGTGTTAAAAACCTGGACTTGCATGTTTATTCTTTTCCAAATCCTTTCCCTCGTCCCTTTAATGTCCCAACATTGTTTTGACCATTGTTAAACCTAAACTTAATTCTTCTTTTATTATTACTTGTTTAAATGTTGACTTTTTGTCTTGCTGCCTGCATTTGATGTTTTCCTCCAAGATTCACCAGTTGTCTGTGTCTGGCGTTGCAACAGAGACCAGCAGTGTCTCAGCACTTTGGATGGGAAAATCAGAATCCAGCATTTCACGTTGTAGCTTTCTCCACCAGTCATGCTTGCAAATGGACTCGGCCTGTACTGTTGACAGCAACCGGTGGTCCTGCCAAGCCCGGCTTTGTGACTTTGTCCCACAGAGTCCTGCTCATGCTGTGTCCGCCTGCCAGACGTCGTTGCGTCTCTATCGCTTTTCCATCTCCATCCCTTAGACTAAGAGGAAGTGTATTGCAAATGCATGCAGACAAGCTTGCCCACGAATCAGCGTAGATTAGATTAGATTTGTTCAGCATGGGCACACACACACACACACA
>JBBDHI010000021.1:15684370-15695712 GCA_037177115.1 Craterocephalus stercusmuscarum | reverse complement strand
CTTATCATTAGCTGGGCTGCTAGCTGCCTGCCCAGCTACATACTGGAGCGATCTTGAACGTTCGTTTTCTCCTCACTAACATGTATGAGAGGAAAGATGACAACAGACCCCAGGTATAAAAAACCCGAAGTTCTCCTTTAAGGCTTCATAAGCAAGCCAGCACCACTTCTAATGCCATGAGACATGCAGACTAAATGCACTCTGATTCATTCAAAGATATCATGAAAAAATACATTTTATTTATTCATTCATTCAACCTTTATTTAACCAGGTGACTCAATTGAGAACTTAATCTGATTTTCAATGGCGACCTGGACGTAAAAGTCCAGTAAAAATTGGAGTGAAGTGAAGGACTGCAGTATGTGTTTGCGTGTATTACATATAAATACCTGAGTTTGTACTTGAGCTTGTACTGTGTACTGATATTAGTCTCTCCTTTTCCTCCAGGAGTCCAGCTGCAGGTCAGGTCTTTGGTGTTCCTGGACCAGCAGGTCAGATTGACCGGCTTCTCCGGAGGCACTGGGGCGCCATGTGGAGGAGAGACAAAAGTTGAGGGAAATCGGTGGAAAACCAGAAGAATTTGAAGAGGAGCAAGAAGGAGAAGAGGGAGCAGTAGATATTTTTTTAAAAAGGAGGTCAGTGAGGGTACAAAGTTGTCTCTAGTCTTTACTTCAGGCCCAAACCTCTAGAGTGTGATTTGTCACTAGCTGTTCCTCACAAATTGCCTTTTTTCTTCTTTTCTTAATTGGTCTGTGTGTATCTGTGTGTATGTGAACGTGTGTTTTTGTGTGTGCACTGTCTGATTTGGTCAGACTTAGGATCCCTGCCAACATTCTTCATTTCTCAGAACACAGGGTCCTCAACACCAATGTCACACAGAGATTAAGATCCCCACTGCTTCTCTGAGCCAAAGTGTGTGTGTGTGTGTGTGTTTGTGTGTATGTGTGTGAAATTGCACTTGGTCCCTCCGGGTTGCATTTCTACGTTTAGTCAAATGTCATTTTTCATCTCATCATCTCACAAGGTCACTTATTTGTCTCTGTGTGGGATGTTACAGAAAAAAAGGTAAAGTTCTGGTAACATACTTCTATTTATCCAAAGATAAATATAATATCTGACTCATTAAAATATCTGAAAGTTAAGTGTTATTTCACTAGAGCGCCTCCATTTTACCAAACTAGTATTACTATGACTCTCAGCAATATCTGACAATGGAGAAGCATCTTTTAAGACCTAATCAAATATTGAAAGGATCAGTCAACAACTACTTATTGTGATCTTCATTTTAAATACTCTGAAGACAAAATACTTAACATGGGTCATGACTGATGTGTAGCCATTTCAACAGGTTTCTATAATCTGGCTTGTTTGTGTGTTTTATCCTTTGACCACTTGAGTTCTTACCCTGTCAAGCATTAGCATTACTGGTATGTTCCTAAACCCATATAATTATGTTGCTTTAACAAATTTACCAAACATCGCAGCAAAAACTACTAGTGTATCCATCAAAGTGTGGGTTTAGTGTTCAGAGTGGTACTGTATCCTGGCCAGGAAGTATTTTAGTTGGTGCCAGATTATTCAAGCTAACCATAAACTACATGCTCAGCTTTTCCAAACCAAGTAAACAACTGTAATCTTTTCAATCAGTACAAACATACATTTATGTCTTAGCACAGACTATTTGCAGTTTATCTGGCAAATTTAGAGTGATGACGACCCTAAATCTCAGAGAATTCTTTTTTTGATGTTTAGCTAAGACAGGCTAACTTGGATACCTCAGTGAAGCCATATTGCTGATTACAATCTCTAGAAAACGTTTCCAATTAACAGAAGGCAATACTTCACAAAGTGAATAAAAGGCCATATTTAATCTAGATAAGACACAATAGCACGTTTGGTAAAGTGTAGACATAATCGTTTGCCCTCATGAATGTAGAAGCACAAATGTGTGTTTGTGAGTTAAATGTCAAGCCCATATCCTGTGAGTAATAGTGCGAGTAATGGACCACACAGGTGGTCAAAGCGTCTCACAGTGACACACACATTGAGGCCTCTCGCTGGGTCTGAAGGCAATACTAAACATAAAATACAGCTACAACTGTGCAGGGACACTTTACAATCTTCCCACTACTTCCTTGTTGATCCCTTTTATTCCCATTTCCTTTCCATCCCCTTAGTGTTTTACTCCTTCCAGTCCTTAATCTATCAAGCATTTGCTAACAGCATCTCACAGTGAAGAAGATACACATTAGACTTAAACTTACTCCCAACATAAAGACAGGAGCCAGCCAATATGTGTCCCTTGTGGTTGTGACAGACGAGGTTGTCACCAGACGTTTGCCTGGAGGCATTGAGTCCAGCCAGCGTCACGCTAAGGTTGGTCGGGCTCAGGACTCTGTAGAGGGAGCTTGGCAGCTGTTGACCGTTTAGCGTCCAGAACAGCGAGCTGGCATGGATGCCGAGGTCAGGGTGGACCCAGCAGCTGGAGGTCAGGTTGGACCCCATGCGAAGCACTGGGTCCTGGGGGTAGATAATTGCTACATCTAGAGAATGGAAGACAGTTGATGGCATGAGTATACTTTCTGATAGTAACTGGTCTAAAGTTTTAGCTCATTTCGCCAGAAATAAAAGGAGCACTAAAGATATAATAATGTCTGGCTGAGGATGAAATAACAAACATCCCATTTTCTGCTGGAACTACACACCATCTAACCCGGGTCAGTGACTCCAGAGACAAAAGAAAATACAGCTTCATTTCAAATCTGTTTCTACAGATTCCTTCCACCTAATTCATACACTCAGGTCATAGTTAAGTGTTTCATCTTGTGAGTTTGATATTGTTTGTGGTCATAAAGTGGATTATCTAATGTCTGAAGTTTACGGCACTCCTTCGCTCCTTTCAAAGATATCTTAGAAATAATCTTCCGACCTCTATTAACTTGCATTTTGAAAGCTGGCTGACTCAGTTAACAGTCCTATCATGGTCCTGTTTTTGTTTCCCATTTTCCCTCTTGGCCTTCTTTGTTCGTAGGAACTCAATAGATCCAACTGGGCCCTAATCCTCCAACGCATCAGGAGCCTAGCTGATAGCCATGCTCCCACAGTAATCTACGTTTGGCAAAAATGATTCTCATACCGTGGATAATTTTATCGACTGAACTAAGCTTTCATCCACAGTCATATGGTAAACAATATCAAACATCTTCACAAACAGAGATTTGCACAAGTCTAAAGCAGCCTCATCCATGTTCAGGTTGGACACACCACAAATGTAGTGGAGCCTCTGTTGGGATGTGTTGGTTTGTTTGTCATGCATTGCATTGTCTCCCTGTGGATTTCATTTCAATACCATAGTTTAGCCAGAACAATAGCTGCAAGTCATGGCTTACAACACTGAAACCCCTGAATGGGCAACAGGAAGTTTCTTAATCAAAAGTTAATTTAGGAGAATTTGTCCTATTACACTTTCCCACACCGTGCAGACTTCATCCAAAAACCTTTTGACAATTTTGTCCATAGTCTGTCCATAGCTTTACTGTTATGAGTGGCCGAGGACTAGATAAGAAGCTTCCTGTTGTCCATCGGGACTTCACTGATTTCACGTACTTGAACCTTCTGTGTAACAATAAAAACATGGAAAATGTCAAAGGAGCTCCATTCAGTGTCCTTTGATGTGACTGACTGGAAACCACCTTTCTAAGGCTTTAGTAAAAAATCAAATAAACTTATTAAATTATCTAAATATCTACCATTCAAATACACCATTCAAAATAAAGCCAAAGCATGCTCTGACTACTCAGGAGCCAAACATTAAGAACAAAGTAAACATGCTCACTCCATGTCGCACATAAAGGCCGACAGGCTTGGAATTACTAAAACAGAAAAAGGAAACGGGACTTTTCTGCTACTGTACTCTAAAATCCAAATGAGAAGCCTTTTTTATTTGCTCATAAACAAATCCTGTAGAAAGTCACAACATCTGACCCTCTGGGAGAACAATAGGTTCATTATTCATGTTGGAGGTCCTAAAAACTAAGACTAGCCATTTCTTCAAGTCTATTGTTTTGTATGACTGTGTGTGACTGCAACCCTCTTTTGTCTATTGGTCTGTCTATTTATATTTTATTCCTGTAAAGCAGTAAGTTGGCAGCAAAACTGAGTATCCGAGTGCATAAATGATCATGTTATTTATCAAAAGATCATATTCAACACCCAAACGACCCAAACTTTCTGATCTCACAGGTGAACAAAACACTAAAAGAAAAGAAAGGAAAAGATGAAACAAGGAGCTTTTTTAAAAAGAGAGGATTTACTTTTTCTAAAAAAAAAAAAAGAAAGGTTTTTGATCTAAGTACATAGAAATATGAAAACACGTAAAGCGATTTCTATGTGGAAGTGATTAAACAGCTAGCGAGTGAGAGCATCAACACTTTGTCAGACCACTACAAATCTGCGCCCGGGGGCCACGTCTATTCAGCTGCCAGCCACCTTTATGCTGACAGACTGTGTGGTCTTTTATGGCGCTGCCGCCTTTGAAGACACCAATTCAGCTGTAACTCCTCTCCGGCGTTAATATCATAACCCCCTCTTGAGTCTTGACACAACACTTCTACACATTTATGCACACACAGGAACACAAACAAACCAATGCACAGAGGCTGTTTGTCTTTGTCATTGGATACAGTGGGCTAAAGGCTGCTGTGATTAGCCAACAATATGCAGCTCCAGCTGAATAACAATCAGTGTTTATGTATTCCAGGCGCTGAGGATGGGACCTTGCCCTGGAGCGGGGTGTGAAGCCCTCTAACATCCCCTCTTTCACAGTTCAAACACTGCAGTGAGACACAATTACTGCTGTTTATTGTCTCTGCTCGACACGCTCACTGAAGCAAATGGCTTGTAAAATATTATTTGTTTGGAGAGGCTGTGGCTGCATTAAGTGCAACTCTCATCAGAGCAGGGGATGAGTTCAACCAGTGACGGTGGAAGATGGGAGTTCAAGCTGAAAAGTGGAGAATCTTTCAACTTTTTTTTCATGAGTACAGCGAGGTCTCCAGTGGCCGATTTTCTAGTCTGCGGTGGAGTCAAGTAGACTTTATGCTGTCAGTGTTCAAAGGTATATCACCCCCACCCTCTTTTTCCTCTAAAAAAATGTTTATTCATCAGTCATCCATGCAAGAGCTGAAAGAGAGCCTTTACTTTCCTGTCTGCTTTACAAAAGACATACATGTGGAGCTTTTTGAGGGGCCGGTGTTCGATGAGCCTGGTGGAAAAAGTCACGCAACATTTAGCGACAATGAACCATGCAGCGTTGGCTGCAAAGAGGTGGAGGAAACAGATTCTCATATTGGGTGTTTAACCAGAGATTTTACCCAGATAAAGCAGAGATAATTGTCCCGAACGTCAAGTCAGATAAGGACAAGCACAGGCAGGAGAGACGGCAAATATGGCTTGCATAATTTCAATTTCAGGTCTAAAGAAGCCTTAGTAGCTTTTTATATTGGCATTAAATGATCAGATCCAACATAATCATCTCATTATTCCTCAACAGAATGCATAAGCTCCAAGCGGTTATGGGCTGCAATAAAAACTAATTATATGTGAGGGGGAAAAATTCCACATTTAACTGTTTTACTTCAGTAGCATCTGTATACCACAACACTGTGTGAAAGGGAAGCACTGTCCCATTACTCCTGTGAATAAAACAGTAATGACAAGTCAGACTGCAGTAAACAGAAGAGAAGCTTACGATAAAGACCTGGTTTCCCCTTTAAGGCCCTAAAACGATACTTTCTTTTATTAGAGCCTCTCAAACAGGATGAATAACAGGAGATCCTCTCTGAGGAGCTGCTGGTTGCAGCTGAGCTCGCCATAAAACCTAATCCAGCCACTTACCGGCTGAGACGAACATAACTGTGTTATTTATGTTATTCTGCATTAAGCTGATGGTTAACATTCTCCAAAACCCGAGCAAATGATGTCACTGTTTTGATGCGGTTCATAAAGCCCCCATCCTCTCCATGTGTTAAACGAATTATGGCCTGACTTGTTGAAATTCAGCCTCCTGGGAGATGAGCTCTCTCTGCAGGGATATAACCAATACAACTGCAGCAGGAGCACATCAATAATAGAAGCTGTCAAATAGACACAGTGGCATTTGTCTTTTTTTCTTAAATCATCCAGAATCCAGTAGCTCTTGTAATATGAAGAAACTTAAAGCCGAATCTGTTATTTTGCAATAGAAACACAACTTTACATTTCTTTTTATGGTCACCATCCAGTTTATACCCTATATCTGTGATCCTCAGGGCTTTACTTGTACTTAATTACTGTAACACCTCCTAAAATACCCATAAGACTTATCAGGGCTTGTATTTTTTCTACAATGTTACACTGACTACCACTCTATAAAACTCCAAATATCTTTAATCTAGCCAATATCCGGATTCAGCAACAGGTCCACCTCTAAACTAAAACATACCAAAGTAGGACAGTGTCACACGCCACGGTGCTGTTTCCACTTAGATCATGTGCTGACACTTGCACGGAACCGATCTTAGGACCAGAAAGAAAACTCATGTACCCCAACCCAACCCAAGTGCCCAGCGAGACCGCGACTTTGCGCATCGACTGACATCTAAGTGTAACTTACGTGTGGACAAGGACAGCACGCCGGGAGTGTGCAGCGTGACGAAAATCAAGCAGAAATCCAAGAGGGCTTTCATTTTCCCAGTTACAGTTATCTCGGAGCGGTTTCCGAGTCCTCGTGTTGTTGTGCTGTCGCCGTCTTTTCGATCCAAGACCCAAATTACGCACAGCAGGGAGAAAAACAGCACGAGTTGAAGGTGTGGATTTTTTTTCTTTTTTTATAATTACTTAAAAAGTCTCGGATGTGAGGGGACTCAGAAGAAAAAAGTGCGGTCCGGTGGGTAAAAAGTCACCCCGGGAGAAGTTAGAAGAGCAGCTCGTCCTTATTGACGCCAGAAAAACCCATGAAAGCACCACGTCCTGTTCGCAGTCGTTCCCCTTCTTAATGTTTCCTGCAGCTAAATCATACACAAGTTCATACTTTTTAAGCCCCTCCTCTCCCTCTGTCTTCCCACACAGCCGCCAGTCCTTTTCCCCTCTTCCCGTCCTTTCCCTGCTCTGTCTCTTTCTCTCTCTTTACCCCCTTTTTTCTCCTCCTCAGTCCCCCACCCCCCGTGCTTCATTGATGGGTAGGACTATGAGCCAGTCACTTTCACTGAATCATCCCGTCTCTGCTACTTTTTGGGCCTCGGGTCTCTTACAGTTTTCCACCATGCGAGGCTGTTGAGTCACAGGAATGTCACCAAATCTTAAGCGTTTTTTCCCCCCATTTCTTTTTTTTTGTTTGTTTCATCGGCTGCGCAGATGTCTATAATGGTTATGATATCATCAGTGATACTGAAGACAATGAGGCTTTTATGATATAAATCTGAAATATACTATTTCCTTATTCAACTGTAAGCAGAGCTTACAGATGGTTTAACGATTTAGATATAAACCAGTCCTGGCAGTATGACTAGGCTGATGGATCCGGTTGACAATGCTTGTAGATTTATCTATGCGTAGGTGCTTAAGTATAAACAATGTTTGGTTTGCCTGCAGATACTTTAAATCAATGTTGCTTAAGATTGACTGAGTAAGCATGAGTCAAAGCTTGAACCATTCAAACTGTCCACAAATTGCTTTATTTGTTTATTTTTTATTGAAGATCATCTATCAGCTTAGAAGACACTCCATGAATTGTAACACAGAGGTAACATCCTGGATGAATTAAAGTTGAAATATTGTATTCTTTTTTACTAATCTAAGTGGAGAAAAGAAAACAATTTTCTACTTTTGGTTCATTTACGTTAAGCAGGACATATTTGTGGAACTGACTCACCCAAATGTAAACCTGTCTGTTTTCTGTCAGGGCTGAGCTGCTAAATAGAATTAAGCCATATTTGCTTGGAAACTGTTGGGCTGCTGGAATGATGTTGGACAACAAAATATATTTAGATCATTCTTAAATATTTGTTTATGTAGTTTCTTGGGAGGCAGGGAAATACACTCGTCATAACTGCAATCTGTTTCATTATGCATCAATAATCACGTAACTTCAGGTTTAACAACTTCAGCTCATATTCAGCTGAACTCCAATTTCCTGCTATGTCCCCTGATTCAATAACAAGTGACAACAATGTTTAGCAAAAGCCAAAGCATTAGAATTTCAAAAAAGTATTTTTCAAAACATATGTCCTAAAATATTGAAAAAACCTGTAAACTTAGTATATGGTTAAATATAACTTTGTACTGGAAGAAAAACACAACAAAAGTTAAAATGTTTCATGAAATGTCACAACAAATACTATATATCATTTTTGTTTCATAAATTTCATTCATAAAGAACATTTAGACTTCAATTCCTGATGTTCTGTTTTTAAAAGATGTGCATTTCCTGTTCAGCAAATGACTAAATGGGAAACCACCACCGTTGCTCAGAAAAAAACTGCTATCAGATAATATTAGCCAGTGAGTATTGATGATGAAATTCACCAGAAAAAAGATGATGATAAGGCCAACCTTTATTTCCAAAGAAGAAGAAGAGCTTCCTCTCAGTCAGAGGTTTAGTGTAAGCTCAGTGGAAACCAGTCAGAACACCAGTGGGAGTCCAGGATGCACAGAGAGTAAACACCATCACATCAGCTCACATTGTGATTGAGAAATCCACCGTTTGGCCCCAGAAACTCTCCTTATGTTCATCATCCAAATATACTCTGACTAATATTTGACTAATGTATGGGTGCAGACATATACAAATTACTCCTAGTCGTCCTCCTCAGCTGGAGGCAGCAGTGAGTCAGCAGGAGTCCAGGCAGGCAAAGCGTCTGCCTAACAGCCACGGTGACCTTTGGGTCCCAGACTACAATGTCCCCCTTTTCCACTCTCTCAGAGAGGACTCTGTTTGAAGGGCCAGTTCCCGCTCGTGCCCTGTGGGTACTGTCCAGGAAGTGCAAAAAGAATTTTATGACTCTGTTGTCACTTTCCGGTCATCTCATTCACAGCGTCACGGTACGAGTGGCAGACGCGCACTTGTCACCGCCTTGTCACAGAGACTGCTGTGCAACTGTTTCATTGTGTTTTACGCTGCCATTGTTTTTCACACACACTCCTCACATTTAAAGGTCTCTCGCCTCTGTCTTTCACGTGTTTGCACAAACACAAAAGAGCCCAAATGGAAAAGTTATTATCATATACGGTACGTGTGAAGACTTGCACACAGTGCATGCCATGCACTGAAGCACAGACACGCACACACACACACATACAGAAGATAGATGGTGGAGCCTCCTCTATAATGCTGCCGCTGTTCTTTTGCTGGGAACCCAACAGGAGAGCACCGCTTCGGTGTAAACCAGTGGCACATGTCTGTGGAGAGCTTACACAGCTCTGCATGGCTTGTTTTCAAAGGTTTCCACTACAGTGAAAAACGGTGTCAGATTTACTGATGAAGGGTTTCTTTGCCCTCCTCTTTAAAGCAAAGATGTTGCATACATACTGTATGTTAATGCAGTAAATTAGTCACTAGAAAATTTGTCACACATTTCCTCCTTGGGTTCTACATTTGTATTTATTTCAGTACCTCACACACAGTCTGTGGCTTGCCCTTAAAAATGCATCACGTTTGAATGTGTGGAAAGCCATCCAAACAGCTTTTTACACCACAAAATAACTTAAATATGCTTCTTTTTTTAAAGGTTGCTCTGGACTAGCATGTTAGATACACACATTGATCAGTTTGGCTTTGATATTTGCTGCATTTCTCTGGTCGGATTTTACCGCTCACTTATTGTTCACAGAAACTTTGAACTTACTCAAAACAGAATGAGGGGCTTTTTACTGTAAAAGGAAAAAAGGCTTTCCATTAATCAAAACTGACAGCTGAAACTTTTTTTGTCATCCACTGACGGGACCAAATAAAATCTTGTGAAGACATTTTGATCAGTGATGAGTTGTGTTTTGAATCACAAATCCAACCATGGACATATTTTAATTCAATTGCTTAAAAAATTTTTATTTAACCAGACAAATATTAAAATAAATGTGATTCACAGCAATATCTGTACATCTCAAATTTCAAATATGCATCACGAATGCAAAAAATCAGGCTGAGAATAAAGTTGTGTTAACTTTCCGATGAAATACTTTTTAGGCCTGAAATGTTTACATGTATGATGGAAACCAAGAGTAACACGGGATTTTAACGGCACGTATCTTGTGACATGTTTTGATGACAAGTGATTCTGGCCTTTTTTGCTTCCTTTACAAGAGAGAAAGAGAGACAAAGAGAGAGAGACAGAGAAATAGAGAGAGAGGGAGAGAGGGTTTGAAATAAGGAAAACAAATGGAAAGAGAAGTGTAAGGACTCATTACTTAAGAAGTACAAGTCCAAACAATGTTGCAGTGTTTTAGCAAAGAATAAACAATATGTTGTGAAGTAAAGCCACAAATCCACAGCTTTTGTCTCACACTCTTCCAGTTTTATCGCTGTTCCATCTTTTTGCCAAGCAGCTTATTACAGAAAGAATGATTTGATCACAAATTATTATAATTTTGAGTTGTTGGTTTTTTTTATTGAGTTGTCAAAATTCTTAAATTCTTTCAAACAGTGCATTTTTCAATTTTCTTATTTATTGATCAAAAACATTTCTGTCCTGCTTTGGATACTTTAAAAGCTGGCAAACACCTCTTTGAATCAGTTCAATCATTATAAATATGAAACAGCACCTTTGAATTGAATCGTCCTCATCAATTAAAGGGAACAAATCACAAAAAGTTCTGGATAATACAAATACAGAAGTTATTTTAGGTTTGCCCAATTAATTGCATTTTGCTTTCAGGGATAAACACACTCACTCTGGAAAACTGAATCACAAGCCGGAGAGTGATCATAGGGCTGGAATAATACTGTAAAGCAAAACTATAGGAGTGGCCAGACAGAGACAGGAAAGAAAAGATTGAGATTGGAGTAAAGACACAGGGATGATAGAGCAGAGAGTGCATGGGGCAGAAAGAGGGGGAATAAAGACAGACAGATGGACGGACAGAAAGAGGGAGGAAAGGGGAGTAATCAAGGAGAATCAGGACGTTTCCTCTGTAATACCCACAGGCCTCGGCTGAGCCCCAGCTCCGCAATCCTCACTGATTGGAGGGAAGGGTTTGTTTGAAGAGGAGGTCACGACCATCAGTACCTTG
The DNA here is from genome assembly GCA_037177115.1 of Craterocephalus stercusmuscarum. Lineage (NCBI taxonomy): Eukaryota > Metazoa > Chordata > Actinopteri > Atheriniformes > Atherinidae > Craterocephalus > Craterocephalus stercusmuscarum. The sequence continues at coordinate 15,684,450 of JBBDHI010000021.1, read as the reverse complement.
TTAAGAAAAAGTCGCGTCCAGAGGAATAAAGAGGGTCGACTCCTTGCTGAGGAATTCATACAGGGATAGTGAGTTGTGTA
>JBBDHI010000021.1:15672351-15684270 GCA_037177115.1 Craterocephalus stercusmuscarum | reverse complement strand
ATGTGTGTGTGTGTGTGTGTGTGTGTGTGTGTGTGTGTGTGTGTGTGTGTGTGTGTGTGTGTGTGTGTGTGTGCGTGCAAGCTCTGATCATGTGAGAAAAGCAGAGAGAGCACTGAGGTTTGTCTGTGTGTGCTTACAGTCACTAAAAAGGAGCGGCAGAGAGGCGGAGGAACCGGACTGGGGTTTAAGAAGGACCCATCGACCCCCTCCTCACATAGTTTCTAAAGCCAGGATAGCAGCGCTGGCATTCGCTGCAATAATGCATGACAGATGTACATCAACCGTGCTCTCGCTCTATCTCCCGGCCAGCGGTTCTCCCTCTCTTTCCCTCTTTTTCTGCCTCCTCCCATCTGGACCCAATGTGTTGCTGGTGATGGGCATCAAAGCATAAACCATTATTAAACAGAGAAAAAGGGGGGATTATGATTGTTTCTGTTGTGTCTTCCACTTCTGAAGAGTGGATGCTAATTCTGTAGACGGTTAATCTTCATCAGGTCCGGCAGTCCGTCCCCCCCCCCATCCCCCACCCCATCCTCTTTTACGTTCAGAAAAAAAAAATCGGCTCAGTAATTCATATGAAAATGCTCTCAAAAGTGGAAGAACTTCATGGATAGATGGAATGTCACTGAACTGTGTTTTAATTTATATAAATGCTCTTTTACATTTATAAACACGTGCAGACTGCCATGTACAGGATTCACTTGAAAGTTCACTGCTAATTAAGTTTACATCACACTCGCCCTGCTTTGAAAACGCTGATGAAAGAAGCCCGGAAACCCCACAGCTAATTTCTTTAGGAATTAGCTCTGTAGCAAAAACATCAGATCTCAGATTTCTAAAGGAAATCTTGTTCACAAAAATCTACAAATACATAGATTCAAACTTATATGTAGTAGTTTTAAATAAAAGTAAAAAAAAACAACTGAAGGATGATTTACAGAGGAAATATCTTCCAATCTTTACTATAAGTTATCCAGTTAAATGTTGAATAAAGAGTAAAACAGGTTTCACACGCTACCATGTCTGAAAATCTATTTTAATGAAAACTTTATTCTTCAACACCTTTAGCCCACTCGTATGTAATGTCTTTTTTTCTCTCTTCTTTTTTTGTGATTTTTTATTTTTTAACTTTCCAAAAAGTGATGATTAACTGCCATCCATAGTGTCCACCTCCTCCCAGAAAAACATCCCCCAAATGGTGAGTTTTCTCCTCTATTGTCCCGACACAATCTTCTGCATTATTAGAGCATATATACATACACATATACAGCACAGAATACACTTGTCTGACACTCGTCAGTGTCCTGGAGGTAGTTTGTAATTTCTGCAGCTGCATTCAGGAATTTTCTAAACCCTTCCTAGGATGATGGCTGCTTTTTGCTCTGTTCTCTGTCAACATGATCCCTCTGAGGAAAATTCACGAGACCTGTTGTTGCCTCTGATGTTCACCCTCACTTGGCCATCTTCAGCCTTTCCTTCCTGTTTCATTTTTTTGGGGGCTTCTACACAGACATCTTTCCATAAAGGCCAGGGATGTTTCAGCAAACAGTAGGTGCATCTATTGGACGGATGCAACTTTCAGGTCCTGAAGATCTTCTTATTCTTCAAGGGCACACTGCTGATCTGTGCCACTATTTCATCTAATAGCTCTTTGTGAACCACTTCATTGCAAATGGTGTACTTTTCCATCAGGCTGCTAGTAACAAAATACTAATCTAAATGAGTTCTTTGGGTTGTCTGTGTGCACTTCTTCCTTTGAGTTGGGACTCTGGGTTGAGTGAAAACTTCTAATGAGGCTGTGGAGCTTCTGCACAAGACCACTTTTATAAAGTTTGTTTTGAAGCAAAACAAAGAAATGAGGGGTGGCACTAGAACTTTTGTATAGAACTGGAGCTTTACTATACAACAGGATGTGACTACAGCACTGTAGTTCCCACACTGGCTTGTGTTTCTGGGTTGAACCAGCAGAGGGCAGCACAACCACACTGCACGAGAGGATCCTGTAGCCATGGATGGAGGAAGACAGGGAGGCTGACACAGAGGGGACAGAAGACGTAATCACTGACACAGCCACCGTGCTGTTGTACTTTTTTTGTGACTCACCTGCTGCAGTAAAAATGGGCCTGAGTAACACAGTTTGTCACAGTATGAACTTCTTTACTCTTCAGTATTTACCAGCTCCCCTGAGATTTAAGGAGTTTCTCTTCGCAGTGAATTTCAGATAATCTGTCGAGCCAACAGGTATTAATTAATTTTACTTTTTACCTTTTGGTAAAATAAAATAAAGAAACAATTACACACACTCTCACTCTCACATTTTAGAGTGGCCAATTAAGCTCACATGAATGTCTTTGGACAGTGGGAAGAAGCCGGAGTAACCCGGTGAGAACCAAGCATACACAGGGAGGACATGCAGACTCCACACAGAAAGGCCACTGCTTCAATCCCCCCCTCAGCCTGAACCAGCAGCCCCCTCTGCCTCCTACTCTGTCCGGGGCTCAAACCAACAACCTTCTTGCTGAGAGACAGCAGTGCTAACCACCAAGCCACCATGTTCTCTCAGACTAGAATCAAATTCCAAATCAAATTTGAGGTTCTTCTGTGTAGTTAATGCCCATCTAAAAGATATCCAGGTATTTGGTAACTCAGATAAGGTGCACCTAGTTATTAAAATGCATGCTAAAACTAAAGTTTAATATATTGTTTATCTTTCTTTCACTAAGTACTAAGAATGAAATATTCTTTGCATGAGTCAGTACATTCATTTTGTTTTATGTATAAATAATGCTCTTTCCTGATGTTTTTTCCACCTTCATATAATGTGCTGTGATTCTTTCTTTGCTACCTTTACACACAAAGCATTTCAGGTCCCCTTTCCCCTTATTACCAGGCATACATTTCACATTTTTTTAAAATAAAATCCCGAAACCGATATATTTACAGCTAGAGATATTCCTGTAGATAGACCCGCCATGCCTTAAAGTGCACATTCTGCTGAGGTCATTCACCTTCCATAAACTGTTTACAGGAAACAAATGTGTTTTCCAGTAGTTCAGTGCTGGTTTTTCCACCATGACTTTGGTTAACATGAGACTTTTATACCTTTATTACACAAATATGCAAAACTTTGTGTGATTAAAAGAAGACACCCAAGGAAGCTTTAAAAAAAAGACATACGTAATTGAGAATTCACAACTAAACTAATTTCTTGTAACCCACATAAAAGCAGCACAAGATAAGAAAATGAACAACTTCATATCTAACTGGAGTGAGAGATATGATCTAACCCATCTGGACATCTTATCTATGGGTAATTCCTGCTTCTGCGTGTTCGCTGTTACTAGGTGTGGTGTGCTGAGCCTATGCATTAATGTCACCATCTGAACATCCTCCCAACAACTTAGAATACACTGTTGTGCCAAAACATACCCATCTTTGCCTGTCAGTCAAGTTTAAAAACGTCTGTGTGTTCTGAGCAATCACAGACATGATAGTATTAAACAAATACATGTTTAGGAGGCAGTGTTATACGCTGTTACTCCCTGAGAAGATCCCAAAAACCAAAAGCATGACGGTAATCACCAGGTTGTCTGCATTCATTTCTGTCATTGTCGAGCTCAAGTTGATCAACTGATATGCTGTAAAACAGCCCAGCAGAAGCAACCAAAAGAATCAACAATGAGGAATTTTCTTTGCACCAAACTGAGAGGTACTAATTTAAACATTTAAACACTTGATTTTTTTTTGTTCTATTGTCTAGAATAAAATGTTCAAACGAATTACTTGAAATTAAACCCTGACCGGCATGTCACCTGGCTTTACTTTGTAGGAAATCTGCACTAGTAATTTCATATTTTCTCATTTCTCCTGAGTGAATGGTTGAATCCATGATAAGGCACGGTAATGATTACTCAGGAAATGCTGCGCTTTCCTCTGTTTGTACAGTCTTAGTTGTATAAACTGTCTCTGTTATCTGCTTCATTTTGTTTGCTTACTACCCGTCCCGTTTTCTTTATTGTTCTTGGTTATATGCTGCTTTTGGTGAGATGGAGAAGTTCTAACAACTCCTTGGAAGCAATTTACCAGACTTTATTGTTGAGTCGTTATTGTATTCCAAAGGCAAGGCCAGAAACGCTGGTTCCTCACATCTCAGTAAAACAATGCTGCATTCTTTTTTGAGAAGTGTTGAAATGAAAAGCTCTTTCATCATGCACTTTTACATACCTTAAGTTTGTTGTGGGCTAAAACAGAGCCTGGGTAAAGTGCTAAATTCTCAGTTGTACTAAAATCTCTAAAAAAAATCGCCTGGAATAAAGAAGAGGTGTTAAATGTTTTACAGTAATATTAGACTAATGTGTTGAATTAGAAGGTGTTTAATATTCTGTGAGGGAACTTTACTGGCATGGAGTCAAACAGGTCACTGATATATGACTGATAACTTTTATCCTCTGATGAATCTTAATCGGAGCGGTCTTGTGCAGGATAAATAGCCCTTTTCACATGTTTGCTGTGCCAAAAGTACACAAACAGACTTTAACCTGCCACTATTTCTCCACAAGGCATTTATAGTACCAACAGAGGCGGCTCAGCCCTTTATCAAGTGTGCTCATGATCATGAAGCTGGAATCATGGATTCAGCTGAGAGATCACAGGATTGTTGCTCAGAGCGACGTGTTCCTGGATGTTTATAACATTTTAACGCAAGCAGAAATGCCTGGTTGTTACAGGAAAAGTAAGCTAAATAATAAAAATTGACCAGGGTCACTCAGTGACCAATGTCTGCTACAGGTTTCAAATGTGTTGCTTTGCTATTCATACACTTATGTTAATAAATGACATTGTTTTATCTGCTCCATTAGAGCCAGAACTAACTTTCAGCCTATCAGAATTAAACCAACATGTTACACACTTGCACTAATTGCCACCAAAGGTTTCAAAAACATTAATTTGTGGCTCCTAATACTGGGATTATCACATTGTTTGGAAATAGGTGAGGATTTTGCAACAGGGAAAATTAAAAGCAACATGTCGGTTTTAGGTGATTGTAGATGTATTTTTCTTTAAGTTAACTGCCCTGATACGTTTTGCAAGATCTTATCTCCCAACATTCATTTGAAATATCTTATTAAAAACCATTTGTTGTATTTAATGTTTGCGGAAACACTAAGAAGGGAAACAGCCAGCTAGATGACTCAGCAGGGCAGACTTTTTTTTTTCTTCATTCCGAATCCATGACTCATCAATAAAACTTTTTTCTTTGTTTGTCCCTGTCGGCTGATCTCGCGAGGAAAAGGGGGAAAAAAACACAACTGGAGCGTGACAGTGCCCCTGTTTGTGTGTTTTGATATATTTTGTACACTCCTTCCCAGCCCCCTCACAGGAGTGTGTTTCAGCTGTGTAACTGTTACATAATTCCCAGCGTTCTCTTATCTCCGTGTTCAGTTTCTGTTTTGCGGACTGCCGCCCTTCGACTCGTTACCGTGTAGCTCTCCGTGTATGCGCCGCGCGCTACCTGCAGCGGTTGCAATGGACAGAGTTGCAGAGTCATGTTGGTGCGCACATTCCTCCTCCCCGCTACCACCACAACAGCCTTTGGACATCCGCCCGCAGCGACGAAAAGCAGCTCCGACTCTGCACATTTCTGCTACTGACGTAGAGGAGCGCGGACGCTTTTCTGCGAGCACATCCTGTGGTGCGACTGGGTGCGTTTGGTATCACTTCGGCGCGCCGTGTGGTGTTTTGTTGTGACACGGAGCCCCTCAGCCGAGCTGAGGTGCTGTTTTGGTGAGTGAATCTGCAGATTTTTACAGTAACACTTTTAAGCGCCGAGTTGACGCGCCCTTCAAGGAAAAAAGAAGAGAGAAATCACAGTTCCTGTTGGTCTCCAGAGTTTCTGATCTAACAACACGACTCGTGATTTAACTTACTTTACCAACAATACCACTATTCATTAACCAACTCCTGAAAATTACGCGGCAGATTGTAAGTTGCTGCTCGTAGTTTATTTCCTCAGTGTTGCGCAGCCTCCAAAAAGGGAATTGAAACATTTTGCTCATCGTTTGTGGAGGGAGTGGAACTCTATATCACAGCTGGCAGATTAAATTGGACTTTATGCTTTTCGACATCATGTAGCCTAAGTTTCCCATAAATTTAGACTCACAAGGAGCTCGTTATAAGTCGTGGAGATCTGCAATAGCCTCCATTTGCTCCTGTTGTTTCCATTTGTTTGTTTGTTGATTAATTGATTCAGTTTGTAAAACGAGAAAATAAAAAGTAAACTTCAAATCTCTACTTGATTTAAAAAGCTCTAAGATAAAAACAAAAAACCTGCAACAACAATCATTATTAACTATGACTGGATAACAGCTTTAGAAGTTTCATCAGCAATTTTTTTATTTCTGTTTGGAGATGTCAGCAAACCACTGGGTATAGCACTTTTTCTAAAGTTCATTCAATATTTCTGTGTTGTAGTCACATGAGTAATGTGACCATGACATGACAAAATGTAAAAATCTGTCTCATTGCTCAGAAGGAAAGTGCAGAAAGATTTCAACGAATGGCACCACACAAAAGAGCACAATGGTTTTATTGCTTTGCCGATGATGATGTTGGCTGGTTTTGCCTTTATCAGTCTATCCTCAGTTCACTGTATTCCCACGTGCTACTTCACACTTGCCAAGATATTGAGGTGTTTTATTTGTTCAAGCAGACAGTGTTTGCCCTTGCTGATATGGCAAATGTGTGATCAGGAGGCCGTGCTGATGAATAGTAAATCTTTTATTCAGGCTGTCATATTGCACATTGCTGGATTTTATGTTGATTTCAATTATTTAAAAGTAGTTGTACAGCATGTTAGTCTTTTAGATATAACTTTCAGCCTTTGCCAGCCAAATGATGTGGAAGATGACTTGCTGTAAACATTTCAAAAAGGTAATGTCATGACAGCTCAGCAGGTTTAGACAACATATTTTCAAAGGTTGTGCAAGAAAATCTTCAGTGCTTATAGAAAGTCCCGTGGTTTTCTGCAGCGTATGTGTGGCTGACCGCTGACTGAACTGGTCAAAGTCGGCAGATTGCTGTTCTGTCCTGTATGCACCGTGCCAGCAGAACCGATCTGTAAATGGTTAATTCTCCTGCACTCAGAGAGCTTCACTTCTTCTACCATGGGTGTTTTGCAGCTCAGCAAACTGTTCAGAACTAATGTCCTTGCAGACATGGAAAACATGCTTTTAGTTCTGCACATTGTGTTGTTCTCTATTAGCTCTTTTCCTCTCTTAATCAGGCTTTAAGAGGGTTGACATATCCACGTACAATGGCCCTTTTCTTGCCCCCCCCTCCATACTCCCAACCCCTTGTGAACTCTCCCTATTATAACTCTACTCAACAAAATAATGATTTTGTGTCTTTTCTCCTTTGCTGTTTTTTTCCTATCTTAGTTTTTTTTTCTTGCATGTTCCCTTTACGGTCTCTCTCCCCACAATGCTCTGCTTCCGTCTGAGTCCAATTCTTTTGGTCATATGATCAGCAAACAGGCCGACTGACTTGAGGGTGGGATGTGAGAAAGCCTTTGGCTGAGTGGATTCGATTGTGTAACTCTTTCTTTTCAAAGCACTCTTTGCTTCACTTGTAGCACTGACAAAACATGGATGAAGACTGGCATGTTAGCATGCTCAAGGTCGTGTCCTTCTCATGTCAGAAATGGATCTGCTGCTAAAATATCTGTTAGATATAAGAATCTTTATGCTGATAAACGTTCTGCAACTAATAGAACAACTCTCTGTCGAGTTAAGGGTGGATTTGCTCTGCTTCAAACTGCAGCGAGTGACGCTGGAATGCAGAGATTTCTTGTTTGCTGGACCAGAATTTACTCTGTTTACTGTTTTTATATTTTGGTGCTCTACAAGGTTATCTTTGTATTTTCCGAGTAGTCACAGGAATTGCCAAGTAATAGTAGTAAGGTAAGTTCCAAGGTTGCTGTTGTCATCACATTGGCTTTTAGGAGCAAGACACAATCAGGGCTGGGCGATATGAAGCAAATTTTATATCTCAATCATTTTTTACTTAATCACGATATACAATATGTATCTCGACATAATTTTTTTTGGGTCAAGTAAACAAAGAGATGGTTCAAGTTTACAGCCTTGAGTGCTAAATGTAATTTTAATAAGGATCAAAAGTGCATGTGTGTTAAAGCATTTGACTGAAAATAAACTAGATGTGTATTAAAATAATAAAAAATACTTCTCAATGACCATAACAGAAATGCATGTTGTGCAAAATGCTAAAAAAGAGATATTTTTAACTTGATGTAAATGATATTCTTTCATTCTATGTTTGGGTGACACACACACACACACACACACATACATACATATATATATATCTTATATATGAATAAGTTATTCATAAGAAAATAAGGCAATAAGCTAGCAGACCAAAAATGCTTTTTATGTAATATACTAATATAATATCTAATGTAATATTTTATGTCCATTCAGATTAGTATTTTTTCTGGCAATGGCCTATTTTCTTTTCCCTGTAAGTTGCAGCTTATCACATAAAAAGCTGAACAATTACATATTTACCTACAAATCTCTGTACATTACCAACACAATGCCATGCTATGCAGTCACTCAGCTTTAGTTTGCAAAGCATTCATGTAAACAGGGGGCATTGCCGGTGCCAGACAATCCATCACAAACATGGACGGGTGTAATCAATCATAAGCAAAAGCAGATGTAATCCTAAATAAATATAAGGGATTTACTAGAGTTATGAGGGAAGCTTGTAGTGACAGAGTGGAAAAGGAAATCTGGTGCAGATTGCCCAGATCTCAGCCTCAGCTTGTACCTGCCAGGCTCATTAATTAAGTGTTATTTACACTGCTTATCTGAGATCCACCGGAGTGGAGTGATTAAAACCAGTTTCAGAACTCCGTTTTACTCTCTTACTCAGAATATTTCATTTCAGCTTTATTAACAGTAAATCAAACACTCCTTTGTAAAGAAGCGTGTTCAAACACATTTACCTGATCAAGCTACTTTAGTCTACTGCTCTTAAATGTCAGATTTCTGTTATTAGTGCGCGCCTGTAGGGATGTCTTACAGTATTTATCATAGATGTCAAACAAGTTTCAGTAAACACAGAGATGAGCTGAATCATGACACTGGCCTGTCCTGGCCCTGAGAACTGGTTTTGCTTCATATCCAGACAATAAGTAGGAGCATGGAGAGGAATCTGACTCAGAGAGGCAGTCGAGCTACAGCCTCTGGTGTCTGATTGTGGTTCATCAATTAAAGTGGCATGAATGTATGTTTAGCAAGAGAACTCCCTCAGTGGCTGCAGACGACCGACTGGACCTTTTAAAGCCAGCAGAGTGGAAATAAGTTTGAACTGGAGAAACCGATTTAGCATCGGGAGGAGCTGATTAACCTTTTAGCCTTGTGACCATTTTATAGGCCTCTGCTGGAATGAAATGAGTATCCCTGCAACACAAGGTTTAATAGAAAACATTTGGTGTCATGGCAACACGTGTGAGATTTGTTACGATGTTTACATATCAGGTTATGTGTTACTGGTGTTAAAAGGTTGCTGAAGGAAAGCAGCAAGTCTGGAGTGTCTGAACAAAAAGTTCACCATCATTGTTTGGTTTTGGCTCTGAAATGTCAGCGTTTCCCTTTCCAGGTCCGTATTTTACCTTGGATTACTGCTTCGGAAAAAAGAGAAACCACATGCACAGCTAAGCAGTCCAATTTGAGATTTGCTTCTTCTCCTAACTCACTACACCTGTCACTCTGCTTTACCGTTTATAAACGACGTAACACACAGCAGAAACTCACCCGCGTTTAATAGCAGCAGCATGCCAATGCACCACACTCTGATCATTTTACATTGCATCCATTACTTTCTGCAGGTTCATTCTCCTGCCCCTTCAAACCAATGATTAAATAGTGAAGAAAAGACTGACATCTGTTAGTATTTTCTTATGACGAGAAAAAACGGGAAAATTCATGTCAGATTACTCTTTTATTAATAGGAAATTCCTGAGTTTTCATTAATCCACACCAGCTTTGAAACGGGAATCTTTTTCTACATTTTCACCTGCAAAAGACTGAAGTGAGGCAATTGACCCTTTGCTGGAGTGAAAGCTGTGGCACTAAGCTGTTCTTCAGAAAAAACACGCTTTCCATTTTAGCTTCAAGGAAGTGAAACTTGAAGTGTGTGACACTTACACACCCATACATTCATACACAAGAGGGTAAAGAAAAAGAGTCACTGAAGAATTATAATCCTCTCTATGTTCAAATCAAAAACTTTCTCTGCTGTTTTTTTCTTATATTTTTACAGAACAAGCATCACACAGCACCGCCGCACAGATCGCAGTTACACACTTCCTTTTCTTGTGTGGAACAGCAAAGAAGGCAAAGAACTCCTGAGGCGTCGCTGTGGATTACTTACAGACCCCTGAACCCTGTTTAATCTGGACCGGGAAGAATTTACTGATCATGGTTTGACTCGGGAGCCGTCTCATGCTGACACACAAGCTGTCAGTCATGCTGGTGCCTGGATATGTGGATCTCGGAGCATTATGTGGTTCAAATTTGTTCCCCCTGCGTATCTGTGCAGAGAAACATATGACCTCAAGTTATTTTTTGCTGCGACTGGCTTTTTCTCTGGGCTGCTCACCCTGCCTGCCGGCTATGGCTGCAATAACAAATGGAGATCACGGCTATGCTCCTCAGATCTTTAGATTAGAGGGAAATGTCCACTGATTGAACAGATATTTTTGTTTATTTGTTGTTGTTTTGTTTCAAAAATGGAGCATCTAAGGACATCTGCTCACTGTATACCTCACATGTATGAGCTGAAGACCAAATGAAGTCCCTCTGCTGAAAGTGAGAGAAGACTTTAGAAAGACTGGACTGTAGATGACTATATGAGTCTGCTTCCACCAAAGAACAGAATCTGGAGTGACTCCTTCACTCTGTTCAGTATGCATTGCCCAGTCAGGAAGAAACGTCTCACACGTGACGCGGATTTCTCTGCCATCGTGGTGCCCTCCATGCACGGCTCTGGCTATCTTGACTACACGGTTGAGAGCCACGCTTCCAGGTCCCTGTTGGTGATGGACGAGCTGAGGCGGCAGGAGATGTTATGTGACTTGGTGTTACATGTCACGTACAAGGAGAGGACGATGGACTTTAAGGTAATACTATTCCCATGTTGCTGAAATGTATTATGTCATTTGTTTTGTCTAATAGGAAGATTTATGTGTGATTAGACAAGACCATGATTACTCTTTCCTACACAGTAGTGAGCTGTAATATCTAAATAATGTAGTCAAAGAGCATGGCTGCCAGTCAATACAAATTTGATTATTTATATTATTTCACAATTTTTTTGCCCCCAGTTTAAGCTATCATAATATAAACATTGGGGATGATTTGGTTAAACAAATGCATCTTAAGACATGTGGACAGTTCTGACAAATAATGAGGTGGAATTAAAACCGACATGGGTCGATGTTTTTTTTGTTTTTTTTATTTCACTTTGAACCCCATGCCTACTTATTAGACCTGAGCTTGAAAATTAAATACACATATGTCTGCAACAGAATATTTTGGAGTTGTAGTAAAGTAAAAGGAGCTCTTGTGAGATTTGTTAGGATGTGTAATATCAGTAAATGTTAAACTGGTGAAGAGCAGATGAAGATGGTGCAAAGGAAACAAGTTTCAGGATTGTCCTAAAATAAAAATTAAAAAAAACTATGAAAACAAATTTTGTCAGAATGACAAAGCATCGCGTTGGAATGATGCAGCTGTTGCTCTGAACTTCCTTCAACATTAAGGTCCAATCCCAAACCGCCCCCTACACACTACCCCTACGCACTAACCCTCCGTTTGTGCGTTCTCGCGGAGG
>JBBDHI010000021.1:15652959-15663610 GCA_037177115.1 Craterocephalus stercusmuscarum | reverse complement strand
TAATTAGTGACTTGTACAACTGTTGAGCTCTCTAATTTGTGCATTATCAGCTTCATTAACTGTGTGTGTGTGTGTGTGTGTGTGTGTGTGTGTGTGTTTGCATCCATTCAGGAGGTTTTAACCAGCATGGCTTCCTGTCTACCGTTGAGTGTTACTGTCCAGAGAGGAACGAATGGACGTGTGTTACCAACATGCCGGTCGGACGCAGCGGCGTGGGTGTGACAGTAACCATGGAGCCATGCCCTGGCAGCCTGCCAGAGCAAGAGGAAGAAGAGGAAGATGGAGCCACGTAGGATGAAGAAATCTGTTGGAAGTCTAGAATGTTAAATACAAGAGCTGCTGCTTTTTGAAACAGACTTATATGGATTATATTAAGGACCCTTCTTGGATGTTATTGGTATTGAACCACAGAAAAAGTCCAATCGAATACTCATGGAGAGGAACAAGTTGGTGTTATGTTTAAGTGAGATTTGTCTGTCTTTTGTCTTTTTTTTTTTGTTAATACAATGATGCCAAAACTGCCTGACTGAATTTCATGTGGATTCAGGTCACCCTGATAGATTTGGACTTGGAGTTCCCATTCTCTTTCTATAATTAAAGACATTGACAAAGTGGATTTTAAATGGCCATCAGTGTCCTGATTTGCACCTCTAAATACGTGTGTGTGTGTGTGTGTGTTTGCAATCGCTGCATTTTATACATAATCAGATATGTAAATTAGAAACTATCTTCACCATTTGTCGGGCGTTGCAGGCGTACTTTGCTGACCTCTTGTGATCACAGTAAACGGTCTGAGTGCAGCTCTGCATGCAACAACCCGCGCGTCGCCACTAGATGGCGGAATAAGTCTAAAAACAGCCGCTCGCATCTTGACACAGATTGTCCAAAAGTGTTAACCGTGCGCGCGGCAAGCAGTGATGTCCTGTTTGCTTTCGCCGTGTTTGCTGATGTTTTCTGACCCAGAATAATCGGAGCTAATCTGCTTTTACCATCCTCAAGAAAATTCGCAAGCTGCCGGACTCAGGACGGAGTTAGTCATCATCCACGGACGTCACTTGTGTTTTTAGCTCTTGCTGTTCTCCATCTCCTCCATGCCTCACCTGCAATTATCCCAGCAGGCCTCTGGGAGAAAAACAGTCCTGCACAGAGCTATTATTCAAATATGGCCTCAGTCATCTCATCACACTCCCTGATGAGATGTCTGAGATGCACACACAGGTTTGGGGAAGGGGTGACGTCTTCTCTCCTCTCTGTAATAATTGGGAAGCAGGTGAAGCAAGTAGGTTGTCTTGTTTGTCTTCTTTTGGACATGTCTCAAGTTTCAAACTCCGGGTTATTCATTGAGAACACTTTACATTTATTATTGACCAAGCAACCTGTTGGGCAACGAGCAGAGATGCGGAGGAGGAGCCGCGCTTTTGTGTCCGGGGCCCCAGAGAGCTCGAGCCGAGACAGACGAGAAAGTAGAGGGCTCTTACTCACTTCTTTACATGGGGAGCAAGTGACTCACATGGCGAATGCGTGACGCAGGCATCCCGTACACGTTTGCACATGGTTACACAAATAAATGTGTGCTCATGCGCGAACGCGCTTGTTCTTTATCTGTCACACACAATCGCACTCGCATATGTGCGTGTGCACACTCGTGCAAAGCAAAGCTGGCTGTCTCTTATTGACAGGCTGTGGAAACAGATTTGCCTCAATGTGTTCATTGTCTCACGAGGGGAGGAGAATAAAGGAAGGGATGCAGCACTTTACGGCAGGGAGATTTGCCTTCTGCAGAGAGTCCGAGGAGGAAAATTAGTGCACGCACACAAGTAGCTGTTGTACATCTTTTGCATGCTTGCTGCACTGACACTGAGCGGTTGCACAACCCGAGAGGAGCCGCTGGAGGAGAGAATTTTCCACTCACATAAAGAGATGAGACGACAGCAACTGCCTGCTGCTGTTCATCGGTACCATATAAACTTTTTACCAGATTTTCTTTCTCTTAAGAAATCAGTGTTGACTTAATGCGCACAGTTGTTACTTTGGTGATACACAAACAGACAAAATCTGGGTCTAACATCTGAGTTTAAGAAGACAGCACACTGACATGTGCGTAAGATTAAGAAGGGTCTAAGAAGCTCTAAGTAACATTTAGTACAGTACAGTGTAGCACAGAGCAGCTCAGCATTTTCCATGAAGTCTCCTCAGGTTGAAAGAATCCCGAAGAGGCCAAAGCAGCCTGTTCCATCACTAAGTATTACAATAAGGCTTATCCTGTTAGATATGGCTTATTCGGCCTTATTTAGATCTGCGTGCAAGCAGGAGGTTGAATCAAGGCCTGAAGAGGTGGGGGCCTTTAACGCCAGTGGGCCTGTAGCTACACGTGTGTAGGTGTGACCTTGGGAAGTGATGACCTCATCAACATCCCTGCCTGCAAAGCTAATCTGTTTCCTTCTGAAGGATGCTCCTGCGATGGAGCCACTCATGAAGGTGACATTGGTGAGTGGGCCGGTGGCGTGGAAACACACCCATCCACAAGGCACAGGCAAACACGCTCAAATGGAGATTACGAAAGCACAAACTGTGGATGATCTATACCTGCGAGCAGGAAAGATTTGTGTACGCTCTATGGTGAAATCCCTGCAGTTGCATGAAAGTTGTGATGCAAACCCCATTGGTTTGTATCAGCTGATGACCTGGATGACTAAAGCAGATGCTTTTTAGTTTTTTTCCCTCACGATTGATGTCTGCCTCTAATCTGAACTTGAAATGTGACTGGTTTTCTCTTCCACGTACAGGCTTTTTCAGTTGAGAACATCTTTTACCACTATATTGTCAGGGAAAGTATCAGACTCTGTAAATACTTTTTTTAAATTTAATGCCCAGTAGTGGGAGAGCACCCAACCAAAAACTTCCCAGCAGGTGTGGGTTAGCAGTAGGGATGGTCCGATCCGATCTACTGGATTGGTATGGAGTTTGATCCAGGCCAAAATTACTGGATCAGGAATGAGATTTTTTAATTACAACCTGTCCAATCCGAACCATCTCATATCCTCAACTTCACTTTGCGCATTTTCTGATTATACACGGGGATTGCTTTTTTATTTAATTTAAATATCTGCACTAACTCGCACTTTTATTGTAGTTGAACCATTTGAATGGTGCAGCTATGAAGGTTGTGTTTAGAAATTCTATTAAAGTAGATGTGAGCTTTACGTTTTCGTCACAAATGACTTCAGTTTTCGCATATTTTCCTTGTTTCTTTCTTTTTCGGGAACCAGAACAGATGCTGTACAGTGAACGTGATGTTTTTTAGAAGTTAGTATCAAGCAAATCACATTTAAGTATTATTAACAACTTTTAGAGTGACAAAAACAATCGGATTGATCTCGGTTAATCCTCGAGGCTGCAGTATTGGAATCGGTATTAGATGTGAAAAAGTGGCATCGAACCATCCCTAGTTACCAGCAGCTAAAGAGTTTTTATATAACCTCAGGGCTGTTGCTGCCCTTGAGGAACTTTGACAATGATACTATCATTTCTGACAGTGTCATCTTACACGGCGTACATGAATATCCTTGTATTCTTCTCTGTGAACAGATGCCCTTGAGCAAGGCAGCTCAAGCTGATGCAGTGGAACTGATCATAATGTGAGAAAAATTAAGTTGAGGCTTCATATGTATGGAACAAAGCGTTGCACTGCTTACAGACTATTTGGCTTAAGCACTCATGTCTATGCTAAATTTAGCCACATGCACACTGTTCTTACTGAACCAAAACTAATATGTATTTTCAGTTTGCATGGTATGCCTATATATTCAGTTCACAATTATATTGTAACTTTAATACCAGAAATGGAAGGCTATGCTCTGGCTCACCCTTGACCCCAGGAGAGGATAAAAGCAGGTATGGAAAATGAAGGAATGAATAATGTGAGACATTTATGGACAAAGATGCACGCTCAGGACTGCAGCACATCACCCACATCTCAGGCATCATAGGAAGTGTCGCCTCATGTGATGTGTGCTCTGTATCCAGAACATTTGCAGGAAGTAAAAACGGTATCTCTGAGAAATCCTCAAACAAAAGTCAATATTTTTTCACCTGAATACAAGTGTGTTTCACAGAAGAAAGACCTAAAACAATTCAAAAGCTGCATTTTGATTGTACTTTTATGTTTAAAGCTTGTCTACAGTGCCTCCACAATGACCTTACAGTCAATGCCTTCATCCAATATCACTATGAAATTAATATATTTTCCCCCAGTGACATTTAGCTTTACTGAGATGTGTGTATTTTGTTTGATATAAAGAAAATTATAATCATATGGAGAGTTTGCTGTTGTTTTTCGTTGAAGATTGGAGCCTGCCTGTTGTGAGCATGTAGTGCAGCCGACTGGTCTGTGCGTTCCCTTCAACTGTGTTTCTCTCAGACTCGGAGGAAAGCATGAGTGGACGGTTTCAAGCTCCCCTCTCGCTGAATTGATTCTACTATGGGTCCTCTAGAAACGCGGCTCTGAAACACAGGGGAGGCTGACTTCGGGCTATTCTTTGTTTTTTACCCGTTTTGGCGCCTTAAACAGTACATGTTACGAAAACTCTAAGCTTCATTGTTACCAAATCATTTATGTTGACGCCGAGTCGCACGTGCTTTCGACCGACTTGCGTTTTCCTGTTAATGTACTTCTCCAGCTCCCCCCTGTACCCAAAGATGGTATATTCCACAATTTATTCCAGGGAAAGACTGACAGTTTTTTGGGTCATGAAGCAGCTGTTCAAGTCAGTGGTTCGTCCTCCCTCCGCAAGAATAAGGAATTAGTACATTTCAAATTAGATAACGACAAACAGTGGAGCAAGAAGAGAAAAAGTATGACAACGTATCAGCCGTACAGAATAAAGCATTGAAAATTAAGGGAAAAAATATTAATGAAATTAAATGTTTATATCTTATTTTTTGTATCACAGTATATTCTTAAAATAATACAAACATTGTGTTTTTGCTGTTATATGCAAGTGTATTTGTGGATGGGAGCAAAGAAATTCCCTTTAAGATTCTTGTGGTATTAAAAATTAAGAACTTACACAAAGGTATACTGTAACAGTAGAAAGTGGAGTTGAACAATGCTTGAATGACTGTTGACCCCTCTTCAATAAATCCAGTCAAATGTGAGGTTGTGCCTCTGCAATCCATCAGCGTACTGTATAGTTTTAAATGACTTTTCAGTCCGGCCCTGTTATAGACAGACAGATTCTGAGCAGACATTGCTGCTCAATACATTTATTTTCAGTTTCACAATAACATCTCAAACCAGTGCCTTTTAAATTTACACCTCATGAATTAGTGGCCTGCATTTGTACATGTACATATTCACCTTCATTGTACGGAAAAACATTGTGTTTGTGAAGAGAGGCTGAATTTGTTCACAGAGCTTTGTATTGTTTTTGTGCATGTGCGTGTGTGCACATTCAGCATGGGTCAAACCCCTTGGAAACAGCAGCAGAGGTCCTCTGCTTTTAAGTGGATTAAAACTCCAGCACAATCCCCAGGGCCAGCAGGCATTGGACAGACTGGGTGTAGTTTAGATGAGGACTTAAGACTGATTATCTCTCATGCTGCCTTTGTTTTTGCTGCTACTGTTGCATATATGGGTAATACAGTCCTGTATATGAAAATCTGAATGCTGTACATGTTAAAGGTGTGGCAGGTGTTAGCTATTCAGTTTGTAAAATTGCAATTTTCCCATCTGGGTTGAATCTGCGGCTGAATATCCAGTCCAGCTCCACTTTGAACATCAGTTGTTACCAACTTTGCTGCGTGCCGCTGCAGTGGAAAGATTCCTCGGCCCTGAATGTATACCTGCAGATTGTTTGTGTTTAGTCTACCGTCATGTAGCCTGTCTTATCTGTGCTATATTATATGAGCTCCTGTTATGGTTTCCCTTGAATCCAGTGTGTCACTCCCATACTTCTTGCAGTGTGTCAGCAACAATTAACCAAGTCAATATTTCTCTGCTCCAGTTGTTGCAGCTCTGATTCTGACTCTGTTTCCACTTTAAATTTAATAGTATATTAACAAACGTGTTCCTGTAGAGTTGTGTGATGTCTTGTATAGATTTCATAGATGCTTTGTTATTGGAAGACAAAAGATGTAAATGTGCATTTCATCCTTTTGTCCCAGCATGCTACTAACCCTAACTCTCTTGCATTTTGGGGATTAGGATTCTCTTTTTTTAATGTAATGAAGAATATTTCCTTTGAAGTTTTGGCTAAGCAATAGCCTACATTATTATGTATTCAGAGATTGCTTTCCTTTTTATGACCTCGTACACTCTTCATCACTGTTATAATCTTCTTAGGATTTATTAATCTTGGACCCAATGAAAAACACTGAATGATCCAGTTTGTTTTCCACTTTGTCCATGTTGTAACAAAGGGAGTGAAGGTGAAAAGAAAAAAATATGATAATGGTCGTTTAAAACTGAAGAAAATAAGTGCTCTGGGTTGTCGATCTGGCTTGCAAAATGATATCTGTCTTCCTTCCTCCCTTTTTTGTCCACAATATGCAACCTAGTAATGCAGATATACTATAAAATTAATGTTTAGAAAGTTATGACTGTTAAACAGTGGTGCTCCCAGCCAGCAATATAACAGTATCTTTGGCATATAGTTGGTAATGTGCTCTGTTTACCTGCCAGCTCTGCATACCTGTCGCAGGAGTAATCCAGATTTGCTCATCATAGTATATAGGCGAGCAGCCAATAATATTAAAACCACTGAAAGAATTAAAGATCATTCACTCCGATAGTCCTGGGGGCTCGGCTAGACTGGGCAGGGAATTCCAAAAAATGTTGTACCTTTGTTTGGTTTGGTTTGCTTTGGACAATGTGATGTAATTAAAACAACTGCTCATTAGGTGGTGATATTCCTAAAAATGACCGCTGACCAACAAGAGAGAAAAAAATGAGTGTAGAATACTTGGACAGACCGTCAGTCACGGGTCCTTTAGGTTGCTGAAGAGCTGAACTGAGGCTTGTTGGGCAGTTCCCACTGTCACTGGGCAGTGTCACGGGGTGGCGCTGAGAGGGGGCTGTGAGCGTCGGGACAGATGACTGACACCATCAAACTCTGATGAACTAATTTATATGGATGACTGATAAAAAAAAAAATCACTCCACCCACAGTTGTCACAAAGTTAAACTTGACCTTTTATACGTTACATGTGTTTTACACCAGTAAACATGTTTATATCTGCTGAAAATTTGCCCTATGGGAATTGACTCCCTTTTGGAGCCGGCCCCAAGTGGATGAGGGGGAAACTGCAATTTTTTGGCACTTCGCATACATCTCAGCTGGAAGTTGCTGCTTGAAGAGAAAAAGAAAAATTGTCCTCATCAATTGGCCAGGACTGAAAAAAACTTGTTCACAGCAAGAAAACAACAGAGCAAAACTTGAGTTTATGCAGTCTTAGGATTTCTGTTTTACTTTGATGCTCTAAACTAGTATGGTAGTACTTTTTGCCTGGATTATGAAGGCATATACTTGCCTCCTAAACTTGCTGTTTGGAGATATATTGCCTAAGGGTGGGTGAAAATAGTGATTAATTTGATCGCAATATTTTCCCACCCAATTCAATATCAACATCCAGACCCATGGGGGGCGCTGTGCATGTTATTGACATTGTGTGGATGGAGGCCATTTTACATCAAAATACAACGAAATGGTAGCCAAAGCAAGCAGTAACATTAAACTAACCTCTTCAACCTAAAATCTAATGTTTGGGATCATTTTGGATTCCTGTGTAAATCTGGAACTCTGTAAATAGACAAAAGTAAACACCAATTTAATTTAATTTCCATGCGACATAAACGACGCATGTAAGTATAAAGACAGAGACGCATGAAGAAGACGTTTGAAACGGAGGTCAACATTGACATCTGTTAGGGAGCATAAATGGGCCTTAAAGCCTTTTGTAAGGTATGCCAGGCAGATTTAAAGTACTACAGTAACTCAATCTTTAGATGAGGAATTTAAATTGGTTTTGAATTGAAACTATATTGAATCGAAACCCAAAGAATATTGAATTGTGAGGTTCTTAACAATACCCAGCCTTAATTCTGCCCAGTTTTATTCTTTTTGGGTTGATTGGTAGGATTGGTAAGACCCCCAAGAAGTTTGTGTTTGATATTCTGGCACAGTGGCATCGTTCCCGGTTTTAACCTGTGGAAAGGCAAAGAAAAAAAAACCCATAACAGCGTACTGTAGTGAACCGAACAGAACCAAACCTGTTGATGGGGACTTTGCTTTAGAACAGGGCATATTTTGGAGAAGTTATTCTGACTTCCTCATGCACCCTTAGGGGGCCTTTTATGTTAGCAGTCGTTGAATGCAACAAAGAACTTAAGACCTTTGCTACTAAATCAAGTATGTTTTTCATACATCTGTACTTTACTTATGTAGATTTAATTGTCAATACTTTTGACCTTTACTGCATTTTACATTTTA
Organism: Craterocephalus stercusmuscarum; assembly: GCA_037177115.1. Lineage (NCBI taxonomy): Eukaryota > Metazoa > Chordata > Actinopteri > Atheriniformes > Atherinidae > Craterocephalus > Craterocephalus stercusmuscarum. The sequence goes on along the minus strand of JBBDHI010000021.1, from coordinate 15,655,121 downwards.
CAGATCTATAATATCTATATGTTCTACTCCACTTCTTAACTAACTAAAACTAAATATTACAGTCACAGATTTTCTCGTTAGTCTTTTTTAAAAGAGATACTGTGTAACTTTTGGACACTAGGGGGCTAAATCTGTAACTTTCCACAGGTCACATGACAATATTACAAAATTAAACAGTCTTTCTCTTTCTGGCCTTCTCAGACAGTTTTTACCTTCTTACTTTGTTCAAGTATGACAAAAAGTAGGGAGAGAGGGAGAACATAAAACAAAGCCCTGCAGGTCACATGATCCCATGAGAGACGGTCCACTCTTGCAAAGTTACAATGTCTGGTTTCTGAAGATGGCAGCTCAAAAGTTACACAGTTTCCCTTTAATTATTATCAGAACACTGCAGAAAATTCCACTGAATTGGTTTAAACAAGGGGTTTTGCATGTCCGTCCACTTATCGTAAAAGAAATTCATGGTAATTTCCACCAAGTTTATATGAAACTGTTCTGTTTGTAACAACGATTTTTCGCTGTGGAAGCAATGACAGGACAATAAAATCATATAATGAAATGTTTTTTATATTGTTTTGGTAAGTAGCCATGGAATCAGCGATAATAAATTATCCAACTGGCATCATCAAAAAATAAATACCACTTCCTCCTGAAGGGCTTTATGTGATTATCAATAATAAAAGGGGTATTTGCCCACCAAAGAGTAGATTCTGGAGTCAATCAGAATAAGTCCACATGTGAATTGTGTCATAGAGGGTAAACACAATAAGAACAATAACCTTTTAAATACCAGTGTTACCAGTACCATAATCTTTAAGATTGTTAATTAATACACCAAAGTCTAATTAATGACGAGTGCAAATAAAGGCCCTATTTCCAATGCGCCACTATTATTTTGATCCAGTTATGTTTCCATGCTCTGCGTGTGATCAACTAAGATTCCACCTGTTATCATTAGAAAGAGCAGTATTTAAATGAGGATTTAGCAGCGCTGTTTGCTCTGTCATGGAAGGATCTGGAGAGCAAGGAAACCGCAGACACAAAATGAAATGTGATCCAACTGAGGTTGAAATATTAGTAGAGGCGGCAATTTAAAAAAATAGTTTGAGAGAAAAATCTAAATGTCACCAGAATTGCTGCTATATGGGAGAGCATCTGATAAAAAGTAAATGGAGTTTGAAAACCCAAAAGAATAGTGGATGAAGTTAAGAGGAGTAGGCAAGACGGAGAACCAAAGAAAAAACGCTCGTAATAAAAAATCTGTAAATAAGACCGGTGGGGGACATAAGAAGAGATTTATCTTACCAATATTTAGGATCAGGTGCAGCTCACTTTCTGCAAGGAGCAGATAACTGGTGTGTCGGGGTTTGCAGCCGTTATCCACAGGGTGTGCGCAGTGTCATGTGTGGCACATCGCTGAGGCCAGACAGTTGGGCCATTGCTGCACACACTTGGCAGATGGTCAGTGCTGTGTCTGGGCTGATGATGGGCATTAATACACTGCAAGAGGAGTGGACGAAGGTGGTCAGGTGGTAGTGAGGGATGTCCATGCCAGCGGCTCCAGAGTACAGCAGCAGGTCCTGCAGGGGACGGAGTGGTTGTGCACTGTGCGTAACCGTCATAAAAATGGTCTCATGCTCCATCCCATGATGTGTTTTTCTATGTTGTGGAGCAACAAATGACAGTCTGGGTGACCTTTAATGGGTTACACAAAAGTTCAGTCCCGAAAAGTTCAGCTTTTTAGGACACCGATGGTGCACTCCACCATGTTTCTCGTGTGCACGTGAGCTGCATTATAACGGCGTTCCCCTGCAGTTGGGGGGTTGTGGACAGGTGTCATGAGGAAGGGGTGCAGGGGGTATGTGCCGTTATCACATATGTTCGTGTGAGCAATGTACAAGGGAAAATCATTCACCAAGTGGCAACCTTCCTCTAGAAAAAGTGATGCCTATGCGGAAGTGCAAAAAATTGCAGTTTCCTTCTCATCCGCTAGGTGCTGGCTGCTAAACTGTGCAATTTCCCATTGGCCATGTTTAAACAGCAGAATAAAACATGTTTACAGCCTGGTTCAAAAAAACATTTTAGCTTTAAAGGGAACGTATCATGCAAAATCCACTTTTTTAAGCCCTTAAATACCTGTTTTTGTCTTTTCCGAGCGTTCC
>JBBDHI010000021.1:15587961-15604722 GCA_037177115.1 Craterocephalus stercusmuscarum | reverse complement strand
GTTTTCCTTGTTTATTTTTTGTTAGGAAATCAATTTGGCAGACAAATTCTAGGTGGGTTAGATTACAGCTTAAAAACTAAAAGATCCTCAAATCCCATGATCCAACATTTCATTCAGAACATAACTTGCATAACAGATGTCTAAAGTGAGGAAAATGTAGCTTGTATCAAATACAATGTTGCTACAGGTCTCAGAATAGTTGGGACAGATTTTACAAAAAAAAGTTTTTTTTACCCAAAATTTTAATTAAGCTAAGTAGCCAGACCATCATTTTGCTTGTCTTAATGCCTGACAAGACAATTAAAAAAAATGTTTTTGAAAAAGTTAATTTATGAAAAAAAAAAAAGTTAACAAAAAATAGTTTAGAATTAATGAAACCAAAAATTGTGATATTTATGTAAGTTCAATATTTTATACTTTTCAGCATCCAAAATGTAATTCAAAACATGCAAGCTGCCCAGACTGTATGCACTTCTGCGCCCCCACACCATCAGAGAGGCTGACTTTTGAACTGAACTCTGATAGCTCGCTGGTTAAATACCTGTTTTGTCTGTTTTGCATGGAGCTTTAGTTGCATCTGCAGATGGCACAGAGGATTGTTTTGACCCACAGTGGTTTTTGGACCCTTTTTGTAATGTCAGTGACACAGTCATGTCAATGACTGACACGATGTTGTCTGTGGGGCCGAACACCACAAGCATTCATTAAAGGTCTACAGCCTAGTCCCTTGCGCACAGAGACACCTCCAGTTTCTCTGAATCTTTTGATGTTTTCCACTGTAGATGATGACAGTTGCAAAGCCTTTGCAATTTGATGTTGAGGACCCTTTTTAAAAAAAAATTTCCACAATCTTTTAATGTACTCTTTCACAGATTGGAGACCCTCTGCCCATCCTTACTTCCGTGAGGCTCTGCCTCTCAGTGACATCTCTTTTATAGCTAATTGTGTTACAGACTTGACTTTATTGCTTTTTCAGCCATTTGTTGCCCTCGTGCCAACTATTTTGTTCCCTTTAGCAAACATCATGGCTCCTTTTGTGCTTCCGACCGTAAAATTTCTGTTATGTCTGTTCTGTTATGAATAAAATATTGGTTAATTTGATTTGAAAGTCTTTTAGTTTTTCTTTTGTTCAGATTTAAAGAAAGTTCTATCTTTTTGAATTTCTCTTGTGGGTGATCATATAAACAATGGACTGAGCGGTCAAATATTTTGCCTATAGTGCTAAAATTGTAATTTATTTTCCTGGTTTGTGTTCAGGCAGAAATGAAGGTCTTACACCACGCTTGCTCAAGCTCTTCGGTGTAAATCTGAGCTCATAAGCTCTGATTGCACCTTGCATTAACACACATCCTGAGTGATCCGATCACAAGTGAAGAGCTGTGTTTAAGTTCCCACTGTTAATAGGATGTCTCTGCTTAACCATATCGATACTAGATCATGCGCGGGAGGAACATTCGTTTGGTTATGGTGTCACCAACTTGTAGAGACCTGTAGACTGTTTCCAAATCAGCTTTTTTCCCTCTGTTCTATTTTTCGTTAAAAAAAATTCTAAATGAAAAATCCAGCAAGCACAGTTACTTTAAGTATCCGACTTTTTTTCCTCTGCTTCAAACGCAGAAAGAGAGACCTTGTACCTGTGAATTGCTGTAGTTGGCTCCTGATCTAGCAGCGCCTAATTTGATCAAAATGTGGCGGCCGATGATTCAAATGGAGTCTGTTCGTGTATCAGAGTGAACAGGAAGAAGTATAACAATACCAATGTGCATTGAATGAAATTTAAGTCATTCTCAGGCTTTTACATACTCAGGATGTTACATATATATTGTGAATATACACACATGTATACATACAGTTGTTTTCTGGAGCCGCTTTGTATTCTCTGAGTACTGGAGCTTACCAGTTGTGGATATTTATCTGTACCTGCATGGGCCTGTTTCTATAATCCTGAGAGACAATCCGGGATTAAACATAAAGGCCACACAGTTGTTCATATTAAAGTGATTTATTTTTACTTGTGCATGGACAGTCCTATAGAGAAGAAAGGGTTTGTAAAGGCTCTGTTCTCGATACAGAACTCTTCTTTTTACCAAAAGGGACACATGATTTAAATGGTGAGTTTGATAGCTCACAGTGTTTAAAACAAGGTTGTGTTAGACCCACACCACCTACAAATGGGGTCTACAGAGTGAGATTCCCACTTGTGGTCAGATCAGCAAAGAAACATGATGAACCCAGATGTCAGATTTATTCATCAGTCACAGAGAAGCTCGTGGCAACATTTCTGCTGCCAGTAATTTAGTGTAGGTGGATTTAATACAAAACAAGCATGTCAATCACAGAACAAATATATTTGTTCAAATTATTTAGTCCCCTCTAGATTCCTCTTAATGAAGCTCTTCCTCTGTGCTCTTCACCCTTTAACACAACACCCTTTCTCACGCCCCTTCACTCCTCTCCTCTCTCGCATTTTGTGCAACTTCTGCCTCTGCTGCATGTTTTCCTGCAGCTCGTGGTTTCTCTGGCGCACCACCACATCTGCATCTCTCTTTCTGCACTTCTCTCCTTTCCCCATCCATCTTTACTATATCTCTTACCCTCTCCTTCACCTAACACACCAGTCCGCCCCCTCGTCTCACTCGGCTTATCGCTCACTCCCTCGCTCTGTCTCTTCTTTTAGTCTTACTCGTTCCCTATCTCTTTCCTGACCCCCTCCCCATCATCATCACCACCGCCACATCTACTACCTCTGTTTCCAAGTGAAGATTGATCGACTAATCTAGCATTTTACCCACAATGCAATGCATAGTTGCACTGTGAAGAGAGCACTGACCACAGAACAAGATGTAACATACCTGGAATGAAACAATTGCCTTTTTAAAACCCTGTTTGGATCATTTTGTGGGCCTCTGGTGGAAAAGTTGTTTAGCTTGGGGTCCGGGACTGGATTGAGGAGGCGTTTTGAGCTCAGTCCAGCAACACAAATGGCTCAAATGGACACACAGAAAGAGAGAATAACGAGACATTTGTTAAACCAGGCACCTATGTATAGCAGATGTGACGCTTGTGATGCATTTGGGTCTTACACTTCTAAGCAGCACTTGAGTCACTGTGGTGACGGAGCACAGACTCTATTAATGAATCCACCTGCTGCATTACATCCTGTATGGTACACACACAGCAGCATATCTGCGTACCTGCAGCTCCCACCACGAACTTCATACCCCACATCCAGAATCAACAAATGTAAGGCAGTGTGTATAGGGAGAAGAGCACAGGATCAGGGTTAACCTGGTTTAAGCGCTGTAGTGTTGGCTGAGTGGATGTTGTGTCTGCAGCATGTATTAGCCGCTGTCATCCGGCGCTTGTGCATATGTGCACACAAGTCCGTCTGTCTACTTCAGTACTGCTACCTTGGCGGCGGCAGTGTGTGTTCTCTGTGCGAGTTTGGAGCAGCAGCTGGCTTTTTAGAGATTGTCCGCATTCTTTTATCGGGCCGTGATGGCAAGAGTAGCCGCCATATCCTGTTGCTCTTTAGCAAAACGCACTGTTTTGGCTGAGCTGATGATTAGCAAGATTGCCACAGTCAGCTATTTTTTCCTGTCGTCTCCCATCTTCACTCCCGTCACACCCCCCCCCCACCCCTCCTCTTTCCTTTCCTCCTCCCTGTGTGTGTTAAGGACAGCGGGTCAAGGAGACAGTGATGAGGTACATATCAGTGTGAACCAGAATGTAGATTAGTACCTCTCCAGGCAGGGACATGCATAAATACAGACACACACACACACTCAGATACATTTGCTGCCTCTTCCTGCCTCTCCACTCTCTCCATCCAGTGTTTATGTCTCTGTCTTTATCCCTGTGAAAGGTATCAGGCGGAGGTCAATAATGTGTTGAGCACTATTGATCTGTCCAGTAGGTCCTACGGGTGAGAGAGGGTAGAAGGAAATGGAGAGGTAGGGATCAATGCCATTCTGTATAATCCATCTGCATACTGTGCGGTACCACCCAATCAGATCCTTAGTCTTTTGTTCTCCGATAGATTATTCATCAACGTTGTGGGTTTATAGCGAGGACAAAAAGCAGGCACAACGTGGCATCTTCGCAAAGAGCCAAACTCTTGTTCAAGACATCAGATGTGAACGTATTTAGTGATAACATATTTCACACAATCTTTCTCTGAATTAAAGCTCGAGTTAATGTTTGTAATGCGGATCAAAGAGAGAGATTGTTTCTCCCTGCCTGCTTTTTGATCTAAACCAGATAACTTGAACATCAGAAGAGGAGGCAAATGCTGCCTGTCCCCGTAGTGGAAGGATTTCAGTTAGTTTATCTGCTTTCTGTTTTACTTGTTCAATTGTTTGATCTATAAAATATTAAAGAGCTAAAAAATGCACATTAATTTTTTTACAGAGCCTAAGATGGCATCTACAGGTAGGACTTCATACAGCTTCGTGGGGCTGTACATATTTTCCTTTTCTTCATTTTTCTTGGCTGTACTGGATTGTGGTCACCCAGCAGGTGGTGAAAGATGGTAATGGAGAGAAAAGGAGGACAACTACTGGTCCACTGGGATGCCCATTATTGTCTTTGTGTACATTTGCAGTTGTGAGATATGAGAAAGAAATAAAGAAATTGGGATGAAGGAAGAAGCTTTGGTTATTGGTGTCATTTACTAAAGCAAAATCCCGCTAAACCTGGATGAGCTGCTTCTCTGGTAGAATCTGTAGCACTCTATTTATTCTTTATTATGTTAAATAATTAAAATAGTTTTTAGTTATTAATGATACATTATCAAGACAATTTTTGCATGTGAAACTAATGGATTGGAAAACTGGATTTACTCTTCTTTAATGATGGAGCAGTACCAAAATTGAAGCCAAATTGCTAACATTGTGCAAGTCCTCCACCAAAGTCTAGTATCAGGATGGAGGCAGTGGATTCTTTGTGTCCTGTGAATTTTGGTGGTTTATCTTCCACGAACTCTTCGACCCAGCTACTGTGTGTCAGAGTAACATCCACACAAATGGCAGATTATTTAATTGTAGGCATTAAAAATGTCGATCAATGCTATTCACCTTACCTGTCTGTGGATCGGATCTTCTGTCTGTGGCCACAGCAGATACGTTATTACTTACATCCAGGTAACATTAAACAGCAGCCTTGTGCAGATGTGCCATATGGAAGCTGTGACTCTGTGTTTGTGTAACGCTTCAGGGGAAAGCCATTAAAATATAGTTTATGGTTTAAACAGTGTAAATATTCACAGGCATTTGAAAGTGTGTCCTGTGGGTTTTAATGAACTTTCAGCTCCATTCGGTGAAAAAAGCATATTCTTATTCCTGCTTCATGTCTGCTGTTAAAAGCTCTGTCATTGTTCCTCTTCTGAATACTCCTTCGTGTACCCTCTTTTCCTTACTTAGCACCAGAATAAGAATAACTGAACATGGCTACTAAAACCAGCTAATTAGTGCAGCATTAGTCTGCTGTGGATTGTCGTGTTTTCTTCATATAGAGGTGTGCGCTTGTTATTTCATCTCCTTCAGGTTTTTTCAGCAGAAATTCTCAGTCAAGGTCAGGTTTAGGGTAATAATCACGTTTATTTATTTACTGTTTGTTCTTTCATTCATTTTTTTGCTCCCTGACTGCATTGTTGCAAGATTTTCTGACAGTTCTCCTCATTGTGAGGAGTTGATATGAGAAGGTAGATGTAGATGGTACTGTGTGGCAGCAGAAAAACTACAGGGAAAACTGTTGGATCCTGTTGTATTTCCCCAGGCCAGTTGGTTTTAATAAAGTCCGACTGCATACTAAATCTACCTTCCTTTTCGCTGGTGGCAACTGTGCTCAGTTTTGCACACTTTTCAGTTCCATTCATTTGTAAATGAATAAACTTAAATGTATATGCAGATTAATGATCGGTAATAGTCTGTGATTTTATAAATTAGACCAGGGAATCTGTTTCAGACAGAAATCGTCCTCTTTGTTAAATTGTCGTCTTTGTTTTTTCTCCGTTCGTCCTCATTTTTTCCCTCTTCTGTCTCACTCCTGTATCTCCTAACTCACTCTCTCGATCTCACTCTCTCCTGCATCTTCTTATTCTCTCTCTGCGCTCCTGGAGCGGGGGATGCCAGGGGGACAGAGTGCAGATAGGACCTGTCGCCATAGCAACAGCTTCTGCAAGCTGCTGACACCCAACTGAGGGTGTGTGTATGTGTGTGTGTGTGGGGGGGGGGGGACTGAGAGGAGGAGAGGTTGTGATAGGGAGGTATAGTACAAGGGTTAGGGCACAAGGAAGGTATGCATATGTCTGTTTCTCTGCCCACAAAATGAGTTTGTGGGGGTGGAGTACGACGGGGGAGGGAGGGGGTCATTGATGGGATGAAAGATGGAGAGAAGACTGTACAGGGAAAGGGAGGGAGGATGGAGAGGGAGGGAAAGAGGCAGCCGACCCTGCTTCTTCCCCAGGGATTCAGTGGCCTGCTCATGTTCACAAGCAGAATTAGCATAAAGATGGGGGGAGGTGTGCATGTATGTATGTGTGTGTGTGTCAGTGTGTGATTTTTCAGTTTTTGTTTGTGTTGGTAACAAATATGAGAAGGGCAGAGAGTGTTTTTGTATACATGCGTGTAATTGGTGGTACGCCTCGCTGTCCAAGCATACAGTATGTGTCACATGGATGCAGTGTGTTCGTTCGGTGTGCATGCTGGTGAACTGGTGGATGTCGAAGAGTGTATATTTGTGAGGGCGACACCCTCCCCTGGGTCTTAAACCCCCTCCCTGTTCTGGCCTGTAGCCTGCGGTCCTCCCCTGTCTGCTTCTCTCTACTGAAGGGCTGCACTTTATGAGACTGTGATGCAACTCTTTGTGTGTCTGTGGGATTTTTGCGTTCATGTGGTTGAATGCTGGTGTGTGTTTGTTCCGGCCTGCTTATGTAAGCACTCTGAACATGCGTCTCCTTCTGTGCGTGTTGTCAAGAATACAGTTATATCATATCTGACTCGCGGGCTGATTCATTCTCCTCCCTTCTATTCTAGTTTAGTTTTCTTTTTGCACATTGTTTGACTTTTAGAAGGTGGTGTTTCAGGTGTTGTATGATGGGCATTGATTAAGCAGCTCTTTAATCAAGTTCCAGTGCCACAAATGTTTGTTCCCTCGAAACATTCAGTCTAAGACTGCAGGACATCAGGAAATCTTGCGATATCTGATAACACTGTCAAAAGCTGCGATGACATTATGATCTGCAATGAATAACATTTGATGTTTTCTAAACTTGCATAACTCTCATGCACATCTATGGAACTTTATGGTTTGTGCTTAAATAATGCTAGAAGCGTGTTTTAGCTAACACTAGATTTGAGGAACTTTTCTCTTCTTAATAAAAATAATTGAGTCAGCAACACAAACGGATCATGAACTGTGGGTCCTGCAGCCTAAAGATTAGAAATGTAATATAAAATTAGCGAAGTTGGAAAAGTTTGAAGGCGTTTCTTTACCAACTTTGATCAGTTTCAAGGAGATATGTGTTTTATATTCCAGTGTGGAGTCTCAATAATGATGCAGATTATGCACCAATATCTAACTGATAGAAAACCAGAAGAATTTCGAGATCTCTTGAAAAGATACCCTTACCAATGATTCTTGACCGCAGTCTAACGTCAACAGTCCAAACGTCCATGCTGTCCATGCAGCAGTGGATCCACCAGTAAAGTGGAGGGAAAAAAAGGAAGTCTGACAGCATCATGTGCCCAGTGCTGCAGCAGCAGAAGTGCCTGGTCTGATACGACTTCATTTTAACCTCATGATAAACAGTGGAGATTGTCATGACAGTACAAATAGTAGATGTTCCTATACACTGCTTTTATTTAATCCCGAATGTTGAGAATCTGAAAAAATAACAAAATCCTGTGCAGAATGAAATATATACAAATTATATTCTTTACATTTACTTGTTAAAGTGTTTTTTATGAGAAGTCGGGAACCAGCAAGCCTTCACGGATTCATTAGATTTGTTGAATATGCATATGTATGTGACTATGTTCAGAAACGGTAATTTAGACATATATGGAAGAAAGAATATTTTGCAATGTACATTGTTACCGTACTTGCTTCTAAATCATTCTGCACTATAAAGTTCAAGACATATCATCATCCAGCCCTAGTGTCATCAGGCCTCCCTACAAATATAGCTGAGTATTATCTGCAAAGTAGTGAGTTTTATGCCATGATGTCTAATGATATACCTAATGGAAGAGTGAAAAACATTGGTTCAAGTACAAAATGCTGAGGAACTCCATGACTTACGCAGGTGTGAGAGGATGACGCGTTGTTTACATGCATCAGCCTGTTGTAGTTTCTTTTATCATAATAACTTGTTAAAGCTTCTGTAACAGATTATTTATGGTCCTAAATGCAGCACATAGATCGAACAGGACAAGCGTAAATGCCAAGTCTGTTATCTGAGGTGGTCCTGCTTTAAATTAACACCTGTGTGATGTTACTTCTGCATTATCCAAAGAATGACTTATATGCTGCCAGACTTTTAAATTTTAAGCAAGTTTTTGAATTAATTTGATCAAATCATAACAAAGCAGCTGAGTTTTTATTTATATATTATATATAGTGGACTGCTTGATGGATAACCAAAACAAATCTGTAAACCAGACAGAAGAGCTGTGATTGTAGTTTGAGATCAACCCTAATTATTAAATTATTAATTAAAAATGTAAAATTAAACATAATAATCTTATCATTCATGTTGATTTAGTTATAGTTGAATTTTCATATGATGTTGGTAGAACAAGCATTTTTGCTCAGTATGCAGAAATGTGTGTGATGGCATTGATTGCCAATTGGTGCAGTCCACTCTCTTTACAGCCTGTATCAGTGAAGCTTTATGAATGCTTCTCCCTCAGGGCTTGTGAATAACATTTTGGTGGTATTTTTCTGGAACACCTCCTCGTCTATCCTTGTATGCTGCAGAGGAGGTGGTTAATGTTCTCTCTGCTCTACTCTGTGAAGTTGAGTTGACGATTAAGAGGAGATACTTTAAAACTTTGTATAAATTGTAATCTTTGTCTTGTCTACATACTGCTACCTGTAGTTCATGCATCTGTGAAATTAACATTGTAGAGCATTGAGGGACTCTTGCATGTAAAACACCATGTTGACCTGCTGTATTTGTGTGTTTCAGAGTGCTGCAGCAGCACCCAGCCCAGTGATGGGCAACATGCCTCCCAATGACGCCATGCCAGGTGGTCCCATGCCCCCAGGCTTCTTCCAGGTATGACCCACCCCATCTGTCTGTCCACATCCAGTTATCTTCTTAACTTATCTAACTGTTGTCTTTCATTGACCCATGTCCGTCTCCTCACAATATTATTATTTTGGAAAGCATTTTTAGATTTTTTATATTATTATTTCAAAATGAGCTCATTTACTATCATTTAGTCAAAAGCAAAGTCCTGAATCGGTTGGATTAGAGAATATTGTGCTGCTCTATAAGATGTATGTGAATAGATAAATTATCTTCCATGCAGTTGGTTCATTCATGTTTACCCTATTTACTACTATAATTACTGATGTATGAGCTTTTCTTCCACTTCAAATATGTATAGATGACCATATATTATGCTTATCAGGACTTAATTGACTTTATAATTCAGATGTCTAAAGATATTTTTGTTCATCAACTTTAAAAGTTGGCTTAGCTTAAAAGAAAAAAAAAAAAAGATTGCGATCAGGTGACACAAAACAGATCTTACTTCTATTCTCCCAAACAGTGTTGAATCCACTCTTCATATTCACTGCCAGCAGAGCCTGTGAAGCTCACTCCATCCAATCATCTGTGGCTCAGCTCTCATTGGGCGGCCGTTCAACCACTTTGTGATTCAGTCATCCAGCGTTCATGTTCTCCTCCATCCCTTTCACCTCCATCTTGGTCTGTCTCTGACCCGTCCCGGCTCCGTAAAGGAAAGGGTTTTAGAGTGGGGCACGACTGTCTAAAGACTGAAGAGAATGAGACACACAAACAAGCGCGTGTGCACACATTCACTAACGACAAAAGCCAACAACTCATGCTCGCACGTCCTCCGTGAGGCAGTGGTGTGATGGACAGCAATGGCATTTGGCAGGAGGCATGATAAGGTGGCAGTGGAGAGTGGGAGCGAAAAAGCGAGTGACACAATAACAGAGAGGGAAGGACAGAGAGGAAGAGGGTGAGTGGTGGAGGAAGAATAGAGGGAAATGTGAAAGATCATTGCCACCAGAATTGAGGCCCCGTGTGTTTCTGCGGCTGCCTACAGCACCATTGTTTGCTGGCTTGGTGGTCGTCATGGTGGTGGAGGGGGAGACTAGTGAGAGTAGGACTATGAATAAGCAAGGGGAAGGGTGGGGGAGAAGGGTGACGAGAGACGCATGGAAGTGCTATTTTTACCATTGGTGGGGGAGTGAGATTGGGCAAGGGTTTGTGTGTGTTTATATGGCTGTTGTGTTCAGGGGACCTCAGTTTATCAGAGTTTTGGTTGTTTGCCACAAATGCGGTTCATCTTTTTGACGCTTGTGCTGTTATTAATGTCAGATGCCTTGAACCCTGTACAATACTTTGCTTTAAGAAGTATCCACCTTTCTTTTTCTCCTTGTAGTCCAAGCTGCCACACGCTCACATTTGAAGAATAGATAAATATTTTTTAAACAAAAGCTGCAAAGCCGACATCTTTTGGATCAAAGTGTAGATGAAACATGATCAGGGATGTAACTGCTTTGTTGCTTTTCTTTGGTTGTTTTTAAATGCTTATGCATATGATTCATCTCAAAACTTGTCTTTCTAAACTTTCCTTCAGAAAAAGGAGACATTTCCTGCATTTCTTCATGAGCTACACAAGGTTGTGGATTTGGGAGGCTTATGTCAGACCCAACTTATAGTTGTAAGGACAAATTGCAGCATATATTTGATTTTATTTTTGTCTAAAATCTCTGCTAAGAAGGAAAAACTCTTCACCTGTGGAGCACGAGGACAAATATTTTGTTTTGTTGATTAGCAGTTCCAGATCAGAGGATGAAGCAGTGCTTCATCACATCACCAAAGCTGCACAGATACTGTAGTTATTTGCTGGAACCAGTGGTGCTTTGACATTACTGCCAATAAGAAATGTTTATGTAATAAGCTTCATTTGAGACACTGACTCTGTTTCAATACATGAACAGGCATACAGCTAATATTAAAAGCTTCTTTGTTCATTTTTCTATTTAAATTTTCATTTGAACTGACTCTGCTTTCAGCAGAACAGCAAATTTTGTAATGTGATGGGAGAAAAGCAAACGCTGCTGTAGGAACTTAAATTCATTGATCAGCCACTGTATTTGGAATAATTTAACTGAAAGATATTGACCATCTGATTGCAATGTGATGCTCTGCTGTTTGAACCTATTCATGTAGATGTTGTGACATCCAGTAACCCCCTTTACTTTGTCATAACCCGAACATAATCAGCTGAACCAAGTCTCCAGACCCCCTACGTCCCAATCCGGTCCAGCTTCTGTTGACGTCTCAACCAGCCAAAACAGCCAACATGCCAGTGTTTGATACCCCTCTTCATATGTCCTCTGATCTAACTTTCCTGATGACTGCACTTAGCTCATGCGTCAACAAAAATTTCACTTTTATAAACCCATTATTTCATATCACCTCTTGAAAGTTGTCCTTTTTACAAAGCATATAAACAACTGTTGACTTACTGTCCAAAACGGCCCGCATTAATTGAAATTAGCCTTTTAATCAATTTTCTAAAGTACTTGCTTTATTTTCTGTTGGTCAGCTAATTGGTTAATTGACTAACCTCTTGTTCTCACACATTACCACATTACTGAGGAAGTACTGATATTCAATGCCCCTTATTCACAGAGCAGGTGTTAATGTATTGAATTGGAAATGAGAAGATGCAAATATCTTTTGACTTACATTTTTTAATGATGTCTTTTATTGGAACTAGCAAAGCTGTTCTTAGGAAACAAATATCATGTATGGCTCATTGAGTCAGAACTAAAGTAAATGTTCAATGGTAAACTGTAAGATCGCACACGCCCAGGCTGACTGGTAATCGATGTGTTGTCTTTGTGTGTGTCCGGATGCCTCGGAGGGATAGGTGGAAAATTCCACTTGTAAGTCGTCTGCCTTTTGTTTTCTGCGCACAAATGGAAAAGGTAAAAGGTAAAACACTGAAGGCACCATCACTGATGGAGCACAAGAAGAAGCTGTTGCGCAATGACTTATTTACCTGAGGTCGTTAACCTCTTGTCCGGGGGTGAGAAGTCATGCGTAATGTGGCAGCGTGTCGGAGAAGAAGGGACTTTGGCCACGAGAGCTTGATTTTTGTCATGAAGTTGGCTTCAAATAAGACGGAAGATTTCTAACTTTTACTTCTTTTTGTCAGTGTCATCTCTCTGGTTTGAAGTTGCCACTTGTGCCTGTCATGTTATGAGCCTTTGGTAATACTGCCCTCATGTGGTTTTAAAAAAAATCTGAATGCTGTGACCGAAGAGTCCCAGAGATCCCCTCTGATGATGTAACTACGATGTTTTAAGGCCAGGAAGCGGCTTATGTTCGGAATACTGGTTTCTGCCCGCTCCGTCTAACTCCAAGTCCCATGTAGCTGCTCCTGTAGGACTTCTAATGGTATCTTTTTCTTCATATTGAGATCATTTCCTCAAAATACCCAGCTTCCCCCCCCCCTTCCCTGCCTCTCTTCGTCCTCAAACTAAAGACTCCCAACAGACTACCCCCTCTCCCCACATCGTCTTCTTCTCTCTTATCATTTTGATGGGGTAATTCCTCCAGGTGTGAACCCGCATTGTGCCCCCTCCCCTCTCTGATATCGCTCTTCTTTCTTAAAGGGACCACCCGGCTCTCAGCAGTCCCCCCACGCACAGCCCCCCCCACACAACCCCAGCAACCCCATGATGGGACCCCATGGCCAGGTAAGATGCAAACACTTTCTCTCAATCACCCCTCTTTCCCCTCATCCCCTCCCCGACACACAAGCCTTTTATTCCCATTCACTACTTGCACACTTTCTGCTTCTTCCCCTCCTACCCTCGAGCCCCATGAGCTGTAGTTTGGTTCTGGCTAACTCCCAGTAGATGCCAGCCCTTCCAGTAGTGAGCTCCTTTTATGAAAACGGAGCATCCAGAGGCAGCAGGGCCCACTCCTCTTCAAGGCCCAGAATCGGCTGTCCCTGTGCGGGATGAATAATTCACTCCTTGCCCCTCCCCCGGAGCAGCTTGTGGGGGGTTGCACACTTATCTTCTTCTCCACTCTTAACATACGTATGCACAAATGCACACACACTCCTCCCCACCCCCGTCCACCCCCTTGCTTACTTGTTCACACACCTTTATAAATAAAACACTGGACAAGCAACATAAACACATATGTAAAAAACACATGCGGGCACATCGATGTACAACATAAAGGACAAAAGTGTGAGTTTCTAAAGCTTCCAAATAAAAAAGAGCATATTTATACGCGTTCAGCCTGGAGAAGTTTCATCCTAAATGACGGTGTGTTTCAGCACTTATCCAGAACGGTAGCTACAGATGCCACTGTGGAGGTAAAACTAGCCTTTGCCCATTAACTGCGGCAGCTCAGCTCTTCATTCTTGTGGTTTCTGGTTTCCGTCTTGTGCGCGGGAGAGTGTGGACATGCTTCCGCTAAGGTTTTTGAACGGTGTTGTTGGCCTGAGGTGTCTCAGACTACGCCAGGCCGACCACAGGCCGAATCAGCTTACACCACAGCGAGCGCAGTCAGGCGGTGCAGGGAGCTGTGTGAGGGCAGCCTGTACACTCACAGATGCAAGCTTGCAGTGCATCTTGGTGGTAAAAACGGGTTGATTCAACTGATACAACTGAAGCCTTTACCAGTTTTTTTTTTTTTTTTTTTAGTTACTTCATTATTGTGTTGCTGAATTTAAAGTTTACCCGAGTCATCTTCCATTCTCCAGCCACACTGTGTCCATCTATGTGTCCTCAGTGTTGTCTGTTGGAGAGCTTTTGGATTTATAAATAATAGAAATGTATTTTTTTTGTCTTTCTTTACCCCTCCTTGCATCCTCCATCCTCTTCTTCTTCCATGTCTATCTGCAGCCTTTCATGTCACCGCGGTATCCTGGTGGACCGCGCCCCTCACTCCGAATGCCAAATCAGGTACTATATACTTAGACCTCTTTATGGTAACTGGGCTCCTCTGAGCCCATGTTGACATGTTGTATTATAATATTTTGATGAGCTTCCTTGTCTTCTCTCCTCTCAGCCTCCTGGAGGAATCCCAGGATCTCAGCCTCTCCTGCCAAACAGTTTGGACCCAACAAGACCGCCAGGTAAGCCCACTGACTACATTTGTATTCTTGAGTGAGGGTACTTTTATACTACGGACTCCTTATTTAGATTGGGTGTAGATGGGGTATTTTTGCAGTTGCTTAATCTAAACGTCTAGATATTTTTCTGTATGTATTCTTTACCTGTTTGACATTTAGTAAAAATAACTTGCGTGTTATTAGACTGGATACTTGTGGGTGTGCCTGGCTCAGGAGGGGGTATGTGGTGATTTTAGCTGCAGATTACAGCTTCAGGAGCCCAAGAGGGTCACAACTAATGGGATTAGGACGAAGCATCGTCTGTGGCACGTCTTAATTCCTGACTTTAAGGAGTCAAAGCATAAGTGGATTTACATGAATGTGAGTGTGTAGCCCATCGGTTTGTGATCTGTTCTTGTAGGACATCCGAACATGGGTGGACCGATGAGAATTAATCCTCCCAGAGGAATGGCCATGGGCCCACAGGTAAGACAACTCTGCAAACTAGTCGGCACAAAACTTGTTTTCACCTTGGATCTTCCAATTAGGTTTCTGCATTCTGTATTTACAACTTATTCTATAAATGATTAGTGCCGTGTTTTTAGTTTTTACTATGAATATAAATGCATATTTTCCATGATTTATTTTATTTTTACTTTTTGTAAAGTGCCTTTTATTTCCTTACACTCCTACATGTTTGGTCTCTCTCAGAATTATGGTGGCATGAGGCCTCCTCCCAACTCCATGGGTGGTCCCATGCCAGGAATGAACATGTAAGTCCAGTGAATTGTTTTATCACTTGCATTTACTCCCCGTCAGTAATTTACAAATGACTTTAGTAGCATCATGTGTTTTTACTTGTATTTTTTCAAATGACTAAAGAAAGTTGCAGATTAGTTTGCATTTTCTGAACCTAAAAGCAGTATTTCAATCCAGTATCTGTGCTGTGGCTACCTTAACTTCCAGCAGTATCTCTATCATTTTCATCAGGTTTTTAAAGTTATTGATACCTTTTCTACTTACAACTACTTCCCTAATTTTGTATGCTTTATCAAATTAATTCTTGCTTTCATATTCCGTTTCAATCCGTCGTTTCCACAGGGGTCCAGGAGGAAGGGGGCCTTGGCCAGGGCCAAATGCCAACTCTGTGAGTCTGATACCTTTACATGTACACACTGAATATAAACAATACAGGCAGTGGGTAAAATAATAAGAGTTAGGCGAAAGTCAAGCCTTGCACTTAAAAGCGCTCATCACACAATTAATTTTGCAATATAATAATACATTATGATGAAATAGGCAATTTTGTGCATTTATAAGTCAAACAAGCTTGTCTCCACACGGAGATAACTTTATATCCAACTTTGATCAGAGCTCTGCACCTGTTGCCATTTTGTGACGCGATTGGGTGGACAACATGATGGAAACGATCAAAATTTTGACAATGATGGTTCCAGCACATCTAATCTGGACCTGGTTTGTGTCATAGAATTATCAGCTAGTTCCAGTTGAGGTGAAGCTGATAAGGGTGCTTCACATGTTGCAGGTTAGCACCAGGCAAGTCAGAGATGACAGTGGAGATGTGAACATGCTAGCAGCAGCAGTAGTAAACACATGACAGGGGAACATGGATTGGTGCCTGTGTTACAGATGTTACATCAGATTATGTGTTCATAAATGTAATTTAGCCTGTTTAAATGGGACAAAAATCAATCCAAGCTGCTGGGACTCCTAAATGGTTGTTTCAGCCTCATTGTAAATAGTGCAGATTGTCATCATGACTCCTATTTGTGTCTTATTGTGTGTGTTTTCCATCACCTATCTGCCCTGTTCTCTTTTACGAACAGGCTATCTAAGCTGCCCCTGTTTTAATGGAAGTTTAAATGTAGGCTAACGGTCAAAACCACTGTTCATGGTCGTTTTAATGGGAAAAAAGAAACTACTTTTTATTTCAGCAGCTGCCAGTGTGGTCTGTGTGAGGATTGAGGAAGACTTCAAAGTATTTTTGTCAGGAGCAGGGCAAAGTGAAGCAGCGAATTCCGGACTTCCCAAGTCTGTCACTAGTAGGACTGTAACGATACCTGTAAAAGTAGCGATACACAGCGCCACGATCCTGTATTACGATGCCAGGAAACAACATAACAGCTGTGTGACCAAAATATTGCACTACTTCCTTATAAGACTTTATTTACTTTGTTTTCTACCATCAGCTTAGTGTTTTGAGTAGAATTTTACACTAATATGTTCAGCATTATTGGTATTTAACTGTTGTTTAGAGCAGAATGGAGGGGGGTAGTCATGGGATCAAATATACACTTAACTCATGGTGCAGCAAGGAAAGTTCAAGCGGAGCCCCAAAGCATGCTGGGAAATATTCTAGCACACCCATCCGCAGGACCAATCGATCTAACAGCTT
>JBBDHI010000021.1:15571213-15587861 GCA_037177115.1 Craterocephalus stercusmuscarum | reverse complement strand
TGAAACCAGGCGCTTGTGGTTAGCAGCGAAGCTAAACCAAGATCTACTTGGATAAAATCTGGACATCAAAATTTCTGCGTTATGTTATTTAAATAAATCATCTTTCATCTTTCAAAAAATAGTTTTTCTGAAAGATGAAATCGTGGGTCAAAAATCGTGATATGAATCGAACCGTGAATTGGAGTATCGTTACAGCCCTAGTCACCAGTCATCACAGCGTTCCCAGGGATGGTCTGAATGAATCACCTCAACCTGGGCCCGTATTCACAAAGAATCTTAGGGCTAAAAGTAGCTCCTAACAGGCTGATTTAGGAGAAACTCCTAGAAAAAGTGTGAGTCTCGGTCCTAACTTTAGGTCTCCTACATTTTTCAGTCAAGAGTATTTGACAAAGAATTTTAGCGCTAATACTAGCTCCTAAACCTAATAATGGTTAGGAGTCATCTGGAGAACTCGTAACACGCTAAGAGGAAACCAAAGAGGAAATCCACTGAAGGCTGTGCTGCAGTAATTCACGAAACTGAATCAATGTTTAGGTTAACTTTATGATGATGAGCTCTTAAAAAGGTATGGCTGCACTAACATGACTGATAAACAGAAATAACAGAACACCAGAGATATTACGTTATTTGGCTGCAGTAAAAATGCAGTAAGCGGACTTGCCTTATGCCGAGATGCAGAATTATTAATTAAACAATAAACCCCCTCTGCACCACCCCACAATTTACATGAAGGCTACCGGATGTTTAAATGAAAGTAATAAATAAATGTTTAAAGAAATAGAGATTTGTGGGGTAAAATTTATTTAATCTCTTTATTTGATCCAGCAGCACGCCTCCTGCAGCTGAGGTGTGCATCCATGTTTTTTTCTATATTATATATTTTTTGGTTATTTCCCAACCCGCAGGTCTGGAGGTGTAAAATAAACTTGCCCAAACTGCACAACCGAACCAGTTTTTAAAACCTGCCTGCTTTCAAATACATGCTAAATATGTGGTTGAAAGCGGATGAAATTTTTTATTTGGCCTGAAAAACGTGCACAGCTTTTTTCTTTTTTAACATAAGATCACAGGTCATTGCATCATTACTTAATCAATCTGTCCCACTTTCACCACAATGAAAGTGAAAAATTCCTTGATCCGACCCGATCTGACCGACCGGGTTAGTCTCAACACTATCCTACCATATCCGTCATGAATGAACTTACTGACAGAGACCTAAAACAACCAAAACCCCGCGACAGCCAATCATTGTCAGGAAACACTGAATCATCCATAGCAAGGGGGTCAACTCCACCCCCTTTTTAGCTTAAGAGTCCTCTCAGTTCCTTCGGAAAAGTTCCTCTCAGCAGCTTTGTGAAAGGGTTTTAAGACTGAGCGCTAAAACCTTTTAGCGGTCCTCCTAGTGGTGAGATAAGATTCTTCGTGAATACGGCTTTGCGAAGGCATGTCCGTAACTGTTTATCAGTAAAACTAAAAAAATATAGAAACTGTCCGGCTGCTGGCCTTCCTGTAAATACAGCCTGCAGCTTCGGCAGGTGTTCACCCGCCATCTTCCTCTTTAGCGCCACAGTCTGGTGAAATTTGCTCTGATGGAAGTAGTTTTATTGGTTCAAACGACATTATGCAGGTGCGCCTGTAACTATATTATATAGTTAATCTGGACTAACTCTTTGGTTTATAAAACATGGCAAAAAATGTCAAAATCGTGTCATCAGCTCTTAATATAATACATAGCTTCATCCATGTGGACGTTTGTCTGTTGTTGATTATTTCAGAAAGATTTGTAAATGCTAAAACCCAAAGTCTGTTGTGTCCCATCAGTTAGTTTTGATGTTTTTTTTCTTGTGACCGCTGTGGCTCACTGTGTGCCTGAACAGCTCATGACTCTCATGTGTCGTCTTTCCTCTGGCAGATAGCCTACTCCTCCTCATCTCCTGGGAACTATGTGGTGGGTTAAAAATCTAATGAAAACTAACATTTTTAGGATTTTCCATAAAATGTTTGCAGATCATTTACACCTTTTGTCATTGATTGTTTCTCAGGGTCCTCCAGGCGGAGGGGGTCCACCTGGAACTCCCATCATGCCCAGCCCAGGTGGTGCGTCACCTAACTATGTCCCCAGCACTAACACTTGTCTCAAAAACAAATGCACCCCCCCACCCCCGTACTAAACAAGCATGACAGCCCCTCTCACCATCGAGCACCACCCTCCTCCCCATGTTCTCGTGTTTTAAAACCTTTTTTTTTTCTAATTTTCATAGCTTTGACACACTTTGACATCATCACCCTCATTTGTGAGAGATTTTTCTTGTTTTGTGTTTCTTTTAGATTCAACTAACTCCAGTGAAAACATCTACACAATGATGAATCCTATTGGACCAGGAGGGAACAGACCCAATGTGAGTCTTCTGTCATGTAACTCAGAAGGTTTAGCTTTCGGGCATAATTCCTTATTAATTCATTAATTGGTATTGTTGTAATTATAATAACTGTTCAAATAAAAATACAACCCAGCACAAACAGGACCGGGTCACATGACTGGACACCAGTGTAATTCGGTATTAGAAGAACATATAGCACTTAGTAAGAAATGACTGGAAATGAACCAGGGAGGTAAAAGATCAGTTATATCTGGGAGGCCCTTAATTCATAGAGGCTGTTCCCTATATTCTCACCAGTTCCCTATGGGACCAGGGCCTGACGGGCCTATGGGAGCTATGGGCGCCATGGAGCAGCACCACATGAATGGATCACTAGGTGGGTTTAAACACATCACTGCAGCTTGTTATATGCACCAGCATGCATCTGATTCAGCTTTGAACAATTATTTTTTTTTATCAAATTATTTCTTCAGGTTCAGGGGATATGGATGGGTTGCCAAAGGTGAGTTAACATCAAATTTTCCATTCAAAGAGTGCTAACATGATAACATCAAGGTTTAATCAATAAGAAGCTGATTATTATTTTTGTTTTCCCCTCGTCTCCTCCAGAGCTCTCCTAACAACATGGGGGGCATGAACAACCCTCCTGGAACGCCGAGAGATGACGGCGAAATGGGCGGCAACTTCTTGAACCCATTCCAAAGCGAAAGTGTGAGTAGAGTGTGTTACTGACCTCTCACGACCCTTAACAGTTATCCTTGCTGTCCTGACATAAACCAGTGGATGAATGCAAGCAGAGGGTTCGTCTAATTATTGATCTCAGACAATAATGATATCCTGGAAAAATGTGTTCTGTCCCTTTTCTGATAGGTAGTTATTCTTCTGTTTCTGCCATGTTGGTCAGTCTAAGACATTATCAATGGAGAGGGGATGGTTTTTAACTGACACCTCAGTTGTGTGGACTTCACTAATTTCCAGCTAGGGATCTTGATGTGTTTGGACTCTCCCGATTAACCACCAATTTTAATCTGACTTGAACTAAACTTAACAGTGTGAATACCTGATCTAGTGGCAGTCAGGTCCAGTCTGAATTAACTCGATGAGAAGACACCATACAAAGTGTGGACACACGAGCAACAAAACAAAAGATGAGGCATAATGCCCAAAATTAACAAGCATTCAGTTTTTCATGGACAAGCGGGACACTTTATTACATCATTAGTTATGATGATGCACATGTGCTGAGCTACTAATATGATCATGGCCCTTGGCAACACACCAAGACCAAAGTTATCCCATAGTAGAACCAGTGAGATGGAAGGTCACACCTGTAACAAGGAATCAGGCAGACGTTTGAAGAACACTAGTTCAAGCATGAAATTTTAATGAAATATTAAGCTGTTGTACTTTTTAAGTTGGGACATAGCACTGTAAATTTGAAAATAAAACACACTTTACATGTGTTTATCACATAAAATGCTTAGATGATGTTTATTAGCTTGTGTTCTGCTTGCATTGTAACCGCTTACTAATCATTGATATTCATTCTGTGCCCTCTGTATCATTGATGTGATCACAGCCGACTGCTATAAATACCTACCAAGCTTTATTAGCTCTAATTAGTGACATAATTGGGGATTTATTGATCTAATTTAAAGAAAGAGAATATATTTATGTATATGCCAAGCCGTGTGTTTAGAGGCACAACAGGTGGAGGGGGTACTGCTCCTTGCATTATGTAAATCTGTGACGATGTCTTACCCTCATCCTGGAGAGCCACCAGATGTGCAGACTGGACTTACAGCCAGGCTCCAATTACTGGGTTCTAGTAATCAGCAGCTGGGCTCTAATTGTGTGAATAAGATACATTTAAAAAATCTAAACATCTGTATTTGCCAAGAATGAAAAGCCAACTTCAGGCACTAATAGACTCTAAAAACCGGTTTGATAGTCGGCGAGATAACAGAACCATCCCAGCGCTGGTTGCTTGAGTGTGCTGTTTTAAAGACCCACTATATAACTTTTCGACCTTAAAACTCCGCTTTCCGGACTCGTTTTATGGCACAGTGTCATCTGTTATGTGCGTTTCTAGAGCTGTTGCATCCCAGCAGCACCCCACGGCTGACAAATCGCAATATGGAGCTTTTTACTTCCGGCACGCTGCCTGCTGAGTTTGACTTTGCGCATGTGTTACACGCTAGTATGCAAATGTAAACACGCCGGTTGTTTTGAACACAAACAGCGGTTTCAGCAAAGAAGAGTTTGAAGATATTATTAGAGGAAGAGAGGAACTAAGGAGAGCCAAAGAAGAACAAGTAATAAGACAAGAGTGGAGAAAAGGGAGTTGTTTACTGTGTGGAGAGGCTAAAAGTACAGGTAGGATGGGAGATGGATGCTGAATTAGCCATCGATAAGGGGCGCCACTTAGAAAGTAGTGTAAGTTATGTAGTTGGTCTTTAAAGCCTGGCTGGAAACTGATGTCTGCGCTTCCCCTAGCTCTGCAGGGCTGGGTTTGAGCGCCCTCTGGTGTTTAAATGTTGTCAGTGACATATCCACTCATCTGTGCCCTCCTCCCCCTTCCCTCTCTCTCTTTTCAGTATTCACCCAACATGACGATGAGTGTGTGATTTTATTATTTTTTTCCCCTCTTTTTGTTTTTTTTTTGTTTTTTTCTATTTTTTGTGTCCCTGCACCTGATTTATTTTATTTTGTTTATAATTTTTTTTTTATTTCTTCAATTCAATCCTTACTCCACCTGGGATTGGACCACCTGCCCTCCTTACACACACGCACACACACATACACACATATACACACCCTCTGCCCGCTCCTTCCCTACTGGGATCCACTCCCACCCAACCTGCCGCTCTATTTGCCTCTTTGCAACCGGGAACTGGACGGCCACGCAGCCTTCCGGGACCGCCCTGGAGCATGCTGGGACTCTGATTAAGACGGGCCCTCCCGGAGCATGCAAAATGGCTGCAGGTGTGAATAGGAAGCAGTCGCAGAGCAGCAGGAAGAGCCTCCTCTCTGATTCCGGCCCCAGCCTCTCTGGCTTCCTGTCAGGGTCTAGACAATGAGCGGGCGAAGGAGGACATGTAGAGAGAGAGAGGGAGAGAGGAGACTGGATATCACAGCCCTCCCTCATGGACGCAGATGCCTGGAAGCTTCTCAAACACAACATTGGATTTTTCCTTTTTTAAATCATCTTTTTCCTTTTTTTTTGTTGCTGTTCCTGACGGATTCATTGGTCGGATTAAATGGCCCCTTTGCCCCCCCCACACTTTGTTTTCCATGTGTGTACATTTGTAATGACCAGTGAACTTGTTTTTCCTTTTTTTTGTTCCTTTTTTTGTGTATGTATTGTATCATTGCTATTTTTATTATTGTATTATTGTTGTTAATGATATTGGTATGATCATTTTCAGATTAGGTTGTACTTTCTGTTTTTACGTGCACATTATTATAATGAAGACAGCATACGTGCACACAAGTCACAGATAATTTGCTGTGTAACATGTGGCTTTGTGTTGGCACACTGCCCCCTGCAGGTAAGATTTTGTCCATCAAGGTACTGATTGCTTTTTGTTTTTTAAAACATTCACTAAGGTAAGAATTTTAAAAGATCTAAATTTTTAAAACTTCCTGTTCACCAGCAGAGGCATCTCCTGCTTTAGTAGCTTCCTTGCAGTGAAATGCACAGCTCTATTTATTTATGTTCTTTTCATTTGCTTATGAATCATTGTTACTTTTAAAAAAAATGTGTTATCCCTGGTTTATATCAACTGCAGAACTAGTAGCAACTGTGTAAATATAAAGATCCACCCTGCGGTGTCTTGTCAGGCATCATCAGATCACTCCATTCAAGCCCCAAAGTAGCTGGACCCCCCATTCCACACACACACACACACACATACTCTTGCTGCTCTAATTATTCCCACTTGGGTTACTCTTCACTCTGTGTTACTGTCTGTCTGCACCGGTTTCTTATTGGCAGATCATTTCCTAACACACTGATGTGTGTGTGCTTTATTGAAATTTTTCCCCCACATCTGTCAGTTTGGCTTGCAGACTTTTGTCTCTCATTCTGTCAGAGATCCTTCTTTTTATTTTTTCTTTTAAACGGTGAAAGAACTTCCGGCTATTTTCCGATTGGATCCTCAGTGTTTACATGTTGGAGAATAACAGATGCGGAAGAAGCGAGGCATTGCTCTGTGGTCTGTAATAGGTGGCGTGTCCCCCCCCCCCCAAGTTTTCCTACACTCTTTATTCGGACAGCATTCACACACAGACACACACCATCCCCTCCTCTGATTTGATTATTATTTTTATTTTTTTTTGTACAACTTCATTCTTTGGGTTTAATATTTTTTTCTTTCCTTTTTTTGTAAATACTGTAAAATGCATTTTGATATCATTGACATGTTTTGATATTTCAAATCACAACTTAACAGTTGATCAGAAACGTGCTGATATGGGCAACTGTGTGTAATTGTTCAGAGATGGCGTGTCTTTTACTCGGAAATAATATAAACAATGAGAAACTGGAGCTGCTATAGACAAATATGCTATTTCACATTTCATCACAGACAGACGTGAGGCTTTACACTGCATCCCAGTTGTGACAAGGGAGGAAACCATTTGCAGATGAATGTGGGATAAAGTAGATGGCACACACATTTCCCCGAAACTCATCTTAATATTAAACACAGATTTCCTTCCTTCGCCACTGTTTTTGAAAAGTTTTTAAGGGACAAAAGAGGGAAAACAAGTTAAATGAAAATATTTGCGCCATTTCTGACAGAATTTGCCAATTCAGCTTCTTTTGACACAACTGAAACAGAAAGCGGAGCACACAGGACACTGGCCCTCAAACCAACACACTGGGGACCAGACTACACGCTTTACTATGAAGGATTTTTTAAAACTGGTTTAAAATGGGGCACGAGTTAAAAAAGAAAATCAGAAGAAGAATACTGGACAAATTTGTTGCTGAAGAAATGTGGAGAGAGTACAGGAGCGCGTTTCCTCCCCTGTACTCTGAAATCCTGTTGTATAAAATGCAGTCCAACTTCTCTTTTTGTCCTGTAAGTAAAGCCGTCACAACGTTGATCATTTCTGTATTTCTATCGTGCTGATGTATAATACTGTAACATTCAGGGGTTAGGGAGGGTTAAGAGGACTTCTGGGGGGTTGAAAGTAAAGCTTTTTCTGTTCAGTTCCTCATTTTTCCTCTTGATGACAAAGCAGTATTGAATATGAGGCAGTCTGTCCATGGGGAGTTGCTTTGTATCTCATGTTAGGGTAGTTCCAGATCCTAAATGTCTTGTGTAGTAAAAATAAGAGGTTCCTTCGTATGTTCCTTTATCTTGTAAAGTTTCTTTAGACAAAAAAAAAGTTGCTTATTGGAAAAAAGGTGGGAAATCTGCATTGATAATTAATGTATTTTATTTTATTTTTTTGTTTTAATTTTCATCAACTTGTCAGTCGTTTTTTGCCTGTGTCCCCCTTGTTGTAGATACATATTAAAAACAAATAAAATGACTTCACTCCTTTTGCCATGAACATTCACTTTTCTTCCTCCTGAGTTTGAATAAATGACAAAAAGGTGAGCAGAGCTGTTCCAGCTCCGCGTTCAAGGTCAATAAAGAAGTAAAGTACTTTTGAGAATACTCCAGATTTGGTTTTAGGGAGGATAAAGACTCAGAAGTCTTCCTGGCTCTTGTTTGCTCCTCTGATTTCTTCCAGCTGTGCAGAATGGCGACGCAATGACCTCCTGCTCCCTTCAGTGTAACGATGAGCAGCAGGAGCAGCAAGCAGGGAGGCGGCAGAGGAGGTGAGGGTGAGAGGAGGGAGCGCTGTGGGTCTCGCTGAACTGGGCGGATGAGGCAGAAACGCAGTGCTCCTGCATTTAGAAGGTGAAACTTCGGTCGATACGTGAGGGTGAGAGCCTGACTGGTTCACTAAGGGAGGGAGGTGGGGGAGAGGTGGGACCACTCTGACAGACGGGAGAGTATTCCTGCGAAGCTGCATGTAGCCGGACGGACAGACTGGAAGCTTTGACCCACCTGCTGCCAGAGTCTTCTTCTGGACAGCACAGCTCTGCTCTGCATGAGAGGAGCTCACCTCCGTGAGCGAGAGAGCCGACTGAGAATCCCTCAGAGAGAAATCCCAGCTGCAGCTGATGTAATTCTCTCCTCCATATGCATTATCCCTCCTTTGAGCCAGGCCTTCCTTGCCCTCCTCATCCTTGGACTGCTGAAAATGTCGCTCCTCGCTGTCATCCTCTTTTCCTCCTGCCTTCTTGCTCAAATCCCGCCTGTCTCTCTCTTCCTTCAGGCTCCTCTCCCTCATTCCCTCCTCATAAACTCTGCTCAGACAGGCCAGGTTGTGAATGGCGAGCCAAGGCTCAGATGATACCCTCTTCCTGGGAGCTGAAGCGCTGCACCGGCTCAGGGGGCTGGGTTCAGAGGAGGGAAGTCTGCTGCCGCTGCTGATGCTACTTCCATGTTTGCCTAATAGAAGTAAAAAACACAGTTAATAGGTCAAAATCCCACATGTCAGGCTAAACTAAACACTGCCATCTCTAAAAGGAAACATTCATTCATTGTATTGGTAGAAAAGAGGTGCACCCTTGTTCAGTTAAAATGTTTTCTATAAGGCCTCCATTTCTGTTTCATCCCTTCAGTGACGTTGCTCTGCAACATTTAAGTTTGTGTTAACACAATTCCCAGAAGGAAAAACATCTTAAAGGAATGGATTTTGCTGCTTGTCACTCTGTAAAGGGTTATGCTCCTTTCCAAACAATATATAGTCTACCATTCTTGATGTAAGAGATTATTCACAAGTAGAATTTATACAAGACGTTTGCAAGATGTAAGGCCATCTTCCCAGGAAAGAACATCTCAGCAATTTCACCCAAATGTCAGGCAGCGCAGGGATCGGAAAAACGTAAAAATACCAGAGAGCTGCACGCCTCAGGAAGCGAGTTAAATGTTTTATGTTTCATAACTAGAGATGCAAACAATCGATTATCGGTTAATCGTTGATAAGAAATTACTCGATTAAGAGAAATTAATTGCAATTAATCATCTGAGCCTGTAATTCCTCGCTTGCCCACATGAGGGCACTTGATGCCAGAAGTCTTTTATGCACATGCAGCAACACAAAAGAAGCTGTCCTCTGACATCATTTAATTTATTATATTAAATTTATGATAATATCTTTGTTTGCATTGCTTCATGTGTGAATGTGTTCCTGCTGTTAAGAATAAATCTTTTATTAAGGTAAACGATTTTCCTTTTCATAGAAAGGAACCTGTTGATTGGAAATTCAGCTCCTCAGAAAAAATGTCCCTTATTAAGTAATCATTGATTGGAAAGATGAAACAACTATTGATGAATGAATTACTTGACAATTTGCACCCTTATTCATAACTATGTATTTAGACATTAAAGCAGTTGTCAAGCACAGTGGTGGGAGAAAGGGGTTTTGCTAACAGAGGACAAGGACATCTTACAGTTAACTTCTCTGTGTACCAAATTACTCTGCAGTCACATTTGAGGCCATCTGTCTGGCAGCTAAAGTTCATGCAACAGCAGCTACTCCGAACACAGCAGCAAATCTACAACAGAATGGCTGGAGAAGAAAATAGATCAGTTAATAAAAAATGACCCAATCAAAATCCAAACACCTGCTGAAATGAAATATTGCACTATAGCCTCAAGAAAGCGAAAGTTCCCAGTAAAGAAGCCATGAAGAATAGTCGGCCAATAATCCTCCACAATAATGTGACCATAGAAACACTCTAAGTTATTGCAGCTAGACATTACTCTACAGATTATTGACTCATAAGGGATAAATAGTTTGTCACATTAGTAAATAATTATAAGTTAATGAATAAATCATCTTACACAACTTAGTTTCTTCTCAACATGGTCTGATTACATTCGTATGGTACATATTTGGCATCAGTTCTGTGCAAAAGGTGAAGCTTCTTTCACTGTGGCCACAGTCTAGACTCAGCCTCCCCTCGCCCCTGCAACACATTGAAATTGTCTCTCCTGAGGAATGAGCTGGAAAATGAACGATTACTTCCACAAGCATTTGATATCACCTGTCTAGACTCGTCAAACGCTGATCTGCTACATGCAGGAGGGTGGCAGTGTCTGCATACATACATGCTGAGGGCACAGCCACCTGCATCACATGGATACATGAGATACTGGTGCTATGTGAAATGTTCATGTAATACTAGGTGTGATATTTGTTCTAACATAGATATGTTTTGAGGAAAGCATTGAATTAAAAAAAGCAAAGAACAGTCATTTCCTCCGATTTAAAATAAAAGAAATCACTCACTTGCTCCTCTGAAATCAAAGATGTTTTCTCCCTCAGGCGAGTTTGGCGAGCCCGTCTTAAGGACAATGTCAGACGGGGACATGCAGGACACCGGCGAGGTGTCTGGAGAGGGGGGAATATTCAAGTAACGCCTTGTCACCAGGCCTCCATTCGCACCCATCTTTGTGGCAATGATGATGATGTCACGACCCCTGGCCTGGCAGGCGTCCATTAATACCTGAGATGGATGAGTGCTGGTGAGCTTTTAATTGGATTTGAGCAGTCTGCCGGAGGCTTTGAATAAGCCTCAAACTCATTTTAACGCACACATTTATGTAACATACGACTCCAGACGTCATCCTCACTATTAGCAGTAAAAGTTCCTGACCACATCCTGACTGACCTGAACTGTGGGCTGGTGCTGTGCGTTGATGGCGTAGACCAAAGCTGAGGCTCCGGAGTAGTCCTCCATTGTGGGATCGGCTCCTGCAGCCAGGAGCATGGAGGCTACCTGAAGCCCTGCTCGCTCCATGCAGGCGTACATCAGAGCCGTGCGGCCAGCTCGGTCTTGAATATTAGGATCTGCCTGATTATCATGACAGACATTAACAGATTTGGACAGAAAATTACATTTCGAAATGGGAAAGAACCCAAGTGTGAATAAGGAGTCAGTGGGAGGTTCAGATGTGTTATTAAACACCTGAACTTCAGCACAAATACGTGTAATTCACTTCATGGTCTCTTATAAAAACTGCTCTGGATGGGGGGTGTTTGTGTTGTGGCCCTTGAGAGGGGCTACACGATGATTATGTTTGTTTCATAATGCACTTATGCTTCAGAGTACGCTGTGTTTTGTTTCAGAGTGCCAACCACCTATTGGTAAGTGGATATGGGACTTATATCAGGACCTTGTTTATTATGCATTAAAAAACATCCCTCTCTTATAGCTGGTATAGATTTTTTTATGCATTACAAAAATGCAACTAAATCAATAAACTATTGAACTTGCATTCAGTGCAGCGCAGATTATATTTAAGTGCGGTCTTTCTCTGCTGAACTGGTGTTTGCAGCAACCTGACCTTGTTCCGCAGCAGGTATGCGAGGAGTTTCACAGTCTCAGGTCCGGCCATTTCTCCTCTCAGGGCCTTGCAGGCAGCCAGGAGAGCCGTCTCTCCTCTGGGGTTGCAACCGTTCACCTCGGCCCCGCCGTCCACCAGCAAGCGGACAAGACGGAGCTTCCCAGCCGAGGCTGCACTGATGAGCGGAGTGCAGTCTGACAGGGGGTCCCCCATCTCTGAAGAGAGAAAGGATAGTTTCACTTAAATTCAGCATTTTAGGAGTAAGATGCCTTTACTGCCTGCTGGAAGTCTTTTAACTGCAGTCTTTCTGCCACTGATGAGGCTCTCCTGGCAGCGTTTATTTTAAGTTTCATCTCCAGTATCAGTGAAAATGCATTAAATAAAAGATAAGATGCTCGAGTCAAAAGTCAATTTGAAATATAATTACTGGTGGCTAATGGTGTTTTAGATGGTTAAAAATGGATGTGGGTATTACTTATAGCATCAGTGCAACATCTTCGTCTCCATCACGCATTGAACGTCACTCACCTTGAAGTTTGTTTCTCAGAGATTGTTTTTCTAATCCTCCTGTCCAAAAGATGAAAACAATCAGCAAGAGTTCTTTCAGATGTGTTGCAAAGAGAACACTTTAAATTTACCTCAGATCTTGAATAATATCTGCCTCAGATTTTGGCTGACGTGTCCATGTGGAACTGTCCTGCAGCAGGGCGAAGAGCATGCACGGAGCGAGAGCCTCAATCTGTAGCTACTCTGTCCTGATCTGTCCTCTCCTTACCCGCTGGCGTGAGGGAAAGTTTGGCTCGGGGCGAGTGTTCAAAGTCATAAATGATTTTTAGTCTAAAATGTCACCTGGTGCAAACACAGCACTACAAAGAGCCAGAGGTCCTTTGATATGAGTCAGCTTTGAACAGCTCTCATCTGCCTTGTGACCACCATCTGTGTTCAAACACAGCAGGGAGAGACAGGCAGGGATGAAACACAATGCACCAACACATATAACTCACTGTGGCTCGTTTGGGCTCGAAAATTCGTGCTGCTCTTGTTCTGTCCTTCCCGTATTTCTGGTTTTATTTCATTTGTTCTTTACAAAACATGAAGTATTTGTTCTATTGGACATGAATTAAGAAGGGGAGAGCCTCTATTTGAGACCCCAAAAAAAGCATTCGATCAAACTCCAAACACCCGATGTGACGCACAACAGCAATTAGTCTGAGCCAACAAAACCATATTGTAGCATGGGCAGAAGTCATTTCACACAGTTTTTTAATTCAGTCACAGGCCAATTGTGAGTAGAGTCTTCAGTGTTACAAAAAGGTTGGAACATTAAGATAAGAGTCCTCCCCTACGAGCATTTCAGGCAAAATTCAAGAAATGATTCACAGTATCTTACCAGTAATAAGTGGCAGGTCTATAAAAAGCTGAACGTGTATTCATGAATCATCACCTTCAAAAAAAGAGACAAAATTTTAGAGCCGTACTGGATTCACGTCAGAAGCCAAAAACAGGAGAGTCAAATGAATTTGTGTAGAACACCTGCAATGAGAAAGGCTTCATTAGCTAATAGCTCAAATCAACCATATCTCTTTTTTTCTAGAAAAAAAAGCATTACAGATTGAAAGTCATCTTGTCATTAAACTCCAATTAACAATTACTGGTAAAAGCTATTGTGTCCAATAAGGGCATTTACTAAATACTTTAGTATTCTACCAATATACACACACACACTTTACATGCTAGGATAGCAAAGAGCCATTGTTCTCAGTTATTATTGTTTCAGCTATGCAATCTATAACAACATGAAGATGAAAATGGCATTTCCCAATCTTACATGATAAATATGTAATAATGCAGGAAAATACGATATAGGGAGTAGATTTGACATATTAATAGAGGACCTGTATACAAAAAAGTCAAAATTCATCACATCATACATACACAAGTGATAAAAAAGGTTTCCAAAAAGCAGGAAGGAAAAAATGGTGAAATAATAGCTGAAAAAAAGAGAATAAAATGAAGGGGCTTTGTACAACATTGTGCAATCAGATGTAAAGCTAACTTCAAAACAAACTCTTGGCATCTGATGAGGAAGGAAAAAGAATTATTTTAGAGGTGCCATTGTTGCTGCATAAACTATTTGCAAACAATTTGGAGTCCTTTCTAGAGTGAGAAAATAATGAATAGGAGGCAACCATTCATGCCAGTTGGCAGTCTTCCTAAGAGTGGACGTCTCTGCAAGTTCACCCAGAGGTCAGACTGCCAGAAAAAAATACCCAACATTTCATACACTACATGCCTCAGCGAGCATGTTAAATGTCAATGTTCATAACAATACAATTTGAAAAAGACTTAATTATTCATATACACAAAATGCTTTAAAAAACAATAAGTTAAAAACAATAGTTTGGTT
This sequence comes from Craterocephalus stercusmuscarum, assembly GCA_037177115.1. Lineage (NCBI taxonomy): Eukaryota > Metazoa > Chordata > Actinopteri > Atheriniformes > Atherinidae > Craterocephalus > Craterocephalus stercusmuscarum. The sequence continues at coordinate 15,573,654 of JBBDHI010000021.1, read as the reverse complement.
TACATCGTGAATTGTTAATCCACATTATATTAACATTGACAAATATAAAAATCCAGATAAACATTTAATGATGAATGTCAACCTTTAACCCTAGAGATAATATTTCTTGGGTAGGTACTGCAATCTGGTGCAACAAGTCTCAACACTTCCCCTGACCCCCTGACAGCCTTCACTCAGTCGGCATGAAACTTGCTTTTTAAAAAAATATTTATATCGTATTTATATATTATATACACAAAAGCCGAACTTAACGCAAAGCCCTGATTCCTGGTTTCCCTTGCAAGAGAGACAGAAGCATTATGAGAGGGGAAACAGAAAAGTAGAAGTGGTTACGTAAGCTTACGTCATGGTTTATTCACGTATCTTGGCCAATGAAACCTCCTCTGAGTTCATGCGTGGTGACGTAATACGATCTACTCCAGAATAGCGCGCGGCGGAGGGGTAACAACACGGAGCCTTGGAGCTCTTTCTCTGGAGCGTCTGGCCAATGTTTGTTTATTTATACCGCATTTGTTTGGTTGGGAATAAGCCTGACTGGGGGATATTTGCGGCGCAATGTCGGCGCTGAAGGAGAACCAGTGTTACGGACTGTCCAGCGGTACATTGAGCCCCGGCGGTAACGTCACCGTTTTTCATGTAAAACTCACTGACAGCGCGGCAAGAGCCATTGGTGCCTTTCAAAACAGCAAGGTGGGTCATTTTGCTGCTTTTCCCTATTCAGGTAATCACTCAATATATGTAGTAACAGTTCAGTTTGTTTTTACACTTTTTCAAACGGGCTTTTACCTAAAAAAATGAAGCGATGCGGAACCAGTGGCGGGTTTGTGCTTTGTATTTCGGCCGAAGTTAACCAATAGCTTCCCCGCATGTTGTTTCTTCTGTAAGCCCCCTTGTTGCTATGAAATGGACATACAGGTTGCATAATACAACGCGGAAACTCATCTGTGTCATGAAGCCTGTAACAAGCTGCTAGGCAAGTTCTTATAAGCTGCTGGCCAGTATTAGGAGCGATCACCAGTGTCGGAGGACAGAAGAAAGGAAGGGAGGAAAGCCTGAGTGTGTAGGGGGTGAAGGCTAGTAGTAGGAGGGTATATTTTGATAGCATTTGAGAATTGTGCTTCTCATTTTTTCTTTTCTTTCTGACTGAATAGTGACATATTTTGAACCAGGCTTTTCATAGAGCAGCTGTTAAAATACCAATCGGAAGCCCATTGAAATGGGCAGAGTCAAATTCAAACATCTGACCCACTTAATTATAAATGAGTCAGACCAGCAGGAAGTCTGTATAGAGAACAGTCATGCACACTTCCTTGATTCTGTAATTCCTCGTAATGCTGATGAGAAAGTCCTAGGTGAACATACTGCAGCCACACTCTATTTTTTTGATGATGAAAGGTGAAAACCACATTTGCCCCAGCCAGTCATGTTGCCATAGTGTAAATCTGCTATGATGACAGACAAAGAGAGGGGGAAAACACCTTTAATAATTGTTTCTGTTTATTTAGTTTGTGTTGCTGCTCAGAACACATTCTGTTCATGGATACAGAAAAAGCTAACTCGAACTTTGCTGTCAGCCACATCACTGTGCACTCATCAACAGGTGGACTTACAAATCCCCACCATGAAAAGGTCACTCGCAGGCTAGTCATCACATACTTTCCATTCGTGCTCCAAACGTGTGGCTTTGCTCTGTCGTGTTTGCATTTTCCTGCTGGCTAATTCACCCCCTGAGTTAGCTAACAGCCTTTTATTTTACTGTTTTAAAGTGCAATTATGTGACAAGCTGCTGTATTTGAACCTCAGCCAGAGCTGTCTTAGAGATCAAAGTGAATTCATTCAAAGAGCATGTGATGCATAAACGTCAGGAAAGGCTGGTTACAGCTGTCACCATGGATGTGGACCAAATCATTAGAAATCTAGATGTGGTTAAAAGATAAGCATTTAAAAAAGATTAACTGATATAATTATCTAAATTTTAGAGTTTATAATCAAAGTGAAAGTACCAATCTGATTTTCAGCTAATTCAAACCGCCCCAAAGTCTTGTTCTTTTTTGGTTTTAACATGCCTCTTTGACAGCTGTGAGTGAGTTTTCCTACCTGGTGGTTTTTGCACGCATGAAAAGTGACCCATTTACTTTCTGATCTCAGTTACCCACTCCATATGCAAATGAAACCCGTAGCCTGCATTACAGTCAGCTGTCAGCTGAGCATCACAAACAGGATCTGAGGTGGTCTGCTGAAATGACATCAACACATTTCACATTCACCTAAGTCACATTTATGGTTGAATTATGTACAAACAGTTCAGGAAGTTGCATAGAGACAGGTTTGGAGAGAAGAAGAATAAAACAGAGGATTGTAAACATTAGGGGTGGTGAAAAAAATCGATTTTAATCGGAATCGAGATTCTTGTTCATCAAGATTCAGAATCGATTCAAAAT
>JBBDHI010000021.1:15546826-15560600 GCA_037177115.1 Craterocephalus stercusmuscarum | reverse complement strand
CCCCTTTTACCACATAATGTACCGTGTAGAAACCATTTTTCTTAGAAAGATTAAAATAACATCAGGTAGTTTAGCTCCTTTAAGCTTTTTTTTACACAGGTTGTCCCATTGGGAGAAATGATTGAACCTGTAATACATAATACAAAAAATATGACAAAGAAATTAAACAAAAGGAATCAGAAAAATGAAAAAAGAAATAAAAAGTTATTTTATTGAGTCTGCACTGTTCGATTAGATTAGAAGGTAATACCAGCAAAGAGCTTTAGATCCCTTATATTTTAGCCCAACAAAGACTTTTTCCTGCATTTCTCTGGTTACGCTGACATACACATGGATATTTATGAAAGCACAGAGGATGGTAGGATATTTTGTTACTCAGGGGAGCCAACTGACCTGAAATGCTTCCCTTGACTGCGGTTACTTTGACCAGAGGCTCAGTGGGGAAGATGTGGTCAGATGTGATTTTCCAAATATTGATTCACTCTTTTGTCATCCTGATGTTTACAGGCACACGCACCTTCTGTTTATCTCATCATACTTGTTGTGACTCACGGCTACGGCTCTGCTCAGCTCTTTGTACATCACATTTGTAAGCCTGATCTTTCCCAAAACCTGCTCAGGATTTTCATTCAAGCAGTTCTTCACCTCAAGATGAAACAAAAAAAATATTTGTCTGATTTGATTTTAATTTGACACTGATTCACCAGGATTAAACATGTGGGAGGAATTACTGATGATTTTGGAATGAGGCTGTTTTCTTTAGTCAATGTTAATGCAACGAACCCATAGCTGTGCTATAACTCTCACACAAAAAATGCAAAGTTAAGCTTCATCTTTGTTCAATTTTGCTTGGTGTAGGGGAAACGCAAAGAACAGAATATTACTGGACAATTGAAAAAGGAATAATCAAATTTAAGAGGAAGATTTTGCTTGAGTTTTAAATAAATGCATTTGTATTGATTTTGTGTTTTCCTTATTTATAGCATTTCTTCTTTTACAGTCAGTAATGATGGACTGAACCAAGTAATGCTGAAATTTTCATGGTCATATTTAAGTTAATATTGTGTTCCATAACTGATTATGGCACCTTTCTTGTACCTGTCATAATTTAAAAAGGGTAAATGTTGAAAAGCTGACCTTCTGTACAGCATACTTACTCTCAGATATAAATCCTTCTGGATCCATCTGTAGATGCAGATGCAGTGTATAATAAGAGGCATTTAATTGTGTGATGGTAAAGGTTCTTGAAACCAGAAGTCATCTTGTCAGCTCATATTCTGGTAAACTCTCTTAAGTGGTGTGTTATTTAAAATTAATTTTCTCCGTACTGTGCACTCATTAAGGTCTACAAAATTGGCAAACTCCTGCACTTCCCTGTTGGAGTGTGCATGCACTGAGGCACTTCTGGAAAGGTTCATACCAAACACCTGGAGTTGAGCAAATTTACCATGTTCTGATCATTGTGAACTCCTGTTATTCTACTGTGTGGCTTTATATTTTTCAGACATTTATGAAAGAGAATAACATTTTGAACAATTTGACAATCAAACATAACTGAGCGGTGTAGTACTCAGATACGATTCAAAAAACACTGGGAAACCTATTAACAACTAATTATTTTTCTCAAGAACTATATTTGTTTACCATAATGATGAGGTAAGAAAATCTAAAGAACTGTGTTAACGAAAAACGTATTTTTACATATAAAATATGTACTATATATTTAATACAATATAATATAAAATATTTTATGCACAATTTTAAATATGAAATGTTCAATTTTATAAAGTTAAAAATCATACAATCCCAAATTTTATTCTGCACGTATCTAATCAAAAACCAATGGCTTCTTGAAAATAAAAGCTTAATAAATAAATAGCGTGAACATAAAAGACTTGCTCATCATCCAAGATACGTTCTGATTGGTCAATCCTCTTCTTCGTGACTTTAAAACCGCTTCACTTCCTGCTTCTTGCTAGTACGCTAGCTGTAAACAAATACAATGCCGTCTTCAAGCTGCGATGTTGCCCTTGAACTTTGTCTCATATAACACGGAAAAAAGACACATGGACTCAGGGATGCGCGAAGTAAAGTGAATATTTATGGAGGGCAAACGTCGACTTAATTTCCTGTAAATCTGAGCAGCGCAACAATAAATCCAACTCAAATCACAGACACTTGCTGCTTGTTGTGGTGGATACAGCAATCTTCAGTCAGTTTTGCCCCTTTTCATACTGTCCGTCTAATCATGGTAGGAGGGATCAAACTAACTATGAGACTGAGGACACTTCTGAGACACCTGTGCTTCACCAGAACTGTATCATCTGTCGCCACATTTCCACCTGTGATCTCTCAGAGTCCATTTCGTCCATTTCTTGTCTGTGGCGCTGCACATTTTTTGACCCCTTGTTGCAAGTTGCACATTGGTGCAGATGGATTTAGGTCTTCTCCAGCTGCAACTCCGCAGAGGTTGCCTTTTTCCAGGGTAACAGAGGAAGATTTGGCCTTTTTCAAGAAGATCCTACCAGGCAGAACGATCACCGACCCTGACTTGCTGGAATCCAGTAATGTGGACTGGCTCAAATCTGTGCGAGGTGAAGTGTAGGACTGGATCAAATGTATTTTATTTAGATTTTTTTTTTAATCATTTAATCATTAATTTACAGTAACTGGTTTAGATTCTATAATTGTGTTTAAATGCATCCTGCAGGTTCTGGTGAAGTGTTGCTGAGACCTCAGACAACAGAAGAAGTCTCTCAAATTCTCAGGTAATTTATAAAATAGAGACAAAAATAAATAGAGACAAGGCATTTGTCAATTCATCAGGTTTCTTTTTGTTGTTTTTCTTCTGTAGGTATTGTAACAGTCGCAACCTGGCTGTGAACCCTCAGGGAGGTAATACTGGACTGGTTGGTGGCAGTGTGCCGGTCTATGATGAGATCATCCTCTCCACCTCACTGATGAACAGCATACTTAGTTTTGATAATATTTCTGGTAAGTCTCAGAGTTGAACAAGAAAAGAATTCTTGTTTAGAGGAAGTATTATAAAAAATTATCATGGGCTTTTAATGCCCCCCTCCCAGGTATTCTTACATGTCAGGCAGGTTGTGTCTTGGAGAACTTGTCACTCTACCTGGAAGACAGAGACTATATCATGCCTCTGGATCTTGGGGCAAAAGGCAGTTGTCAGATTGGGGGCAACGTGTCAACTAACGCGGGTGGATTGCGACTGCTGCGATATGGCTCCTTACATGGGACCGTGCTGGGTCTTGAAGTGGTGAGTGGAAATAAATGAGGAGCCTTAATTACCTTTATAATAATTAGTAAATAATACGTATTGATTTAATATGATGACCTGATAGCAAGAGCTAAAATCCTTGTCTGAGTGGTCGTGTTTTTGCTTGTAACTGGTTCAGGTCTTAGCAGATGGACGGGTGCTGGACTGCCTGGCCACACTGCGGAAAGATAACACAGGATATGACCTCAAACAACTCTTCATCGGGGCAGAGGGCACGCTGGGGGTCATTACTGCGGTGTCCATCCTTTGTCCGCGAAAACCCAAATCTGTTAACGTGGTTTTCCTGGGTAGGGCTTTCTTTTCGTTTCTGACATCTTTGAGTTTAAAAATGGTGTATAAAGTTGTTTTTAACTACTAAAACTCTTCACAGGTTTCTTGTAATTTAGCAGTTAAGATTCCAGACATGTATCTGCTTCCAGGCTGTGAGACCTTTGAGCAGCTGCTGAAGACGTTCCAGCTGTGCAGAGGCATGCTGGGGGAAATTCTGTCAGCTTTCGAGTTCCTGGACAGTGAGTGTATGAGGCTGCTGAACACACACTTGAAGCTTCCCAATCCTATTGCTGGTAGGTGTACACCCATTCCTGTGCACACACAAATAATTAGTCCAAAAGATAGTTAAACACACACACAGAGTAACGCTTTACCTCTGCTCTGCAGATTGCCCATTCTACATTGTAATAGAAACTTCTGGATCTGACCCAGACCACGATGCACAGAAACTCCACAACTTTCTGGAGGAAGCGATGACATCACTGTTAGTTAGTGATGGTACGGTAGCAACTGAGGATGCAAAAATAAAGGTAAGCTGATGCTAATGTTCCCTTATTGTCCCAAAAAATTGACAAAACCATGTCAAACACAATATTAATGTTTCTAACAGAAGAAGGGAATAACACTGATCATCTTATCATGTTATGATGTGAAAATTTCATGTCCTGGCTTTGACTTGGAGGTTTAATTGACAAAGAAATGCACCCTTTAAACCATTTTACAGACCAATGTTTAACTTCTCAGACCATAATCCAACTGAACATCAGCAGATTGAGCCAAAATGAAAATGGCGCACACGATGACGACGATGCAGTCAGATTTTCCATGTATTCCTTTTCAAGGCTCTGTGGTCGATGCGTGAACGTGTGACGGAGGCGCTGACTCATGATGGCTTCACCTACAAGTACGACATCTCGCTTCCTGTGGAAAGGATCTACCAGCTGGTGATGGATATGAGGCAGCACCTGGGTAAACGTGCCAAGAGTGTGGTGGGATACGGACATGTAGGTAAGACTGCATGATGGAAGGTGTGTCAGCACATCTTATTCTGAAGTCTACATGCCATTCTCAGATTTCATCTCATCCCCACCTTCTTAAATCCACAGGTGATGGCAACCTCCACCTGAACATCACCTCTCCTGCGAAGGACCCTGCTCTCCTGGCTGCCATCGAGCCATTTGTCTATGAATGGACGGCCAACTTTCAGGGAAGCATTAGTGCAGAACACGGTCTGGGTCTTAAGAAGAGGAACTACATTTACTACAGTAAACCGAGCCAGGCTGTAGCCCTGATGGGTAACATCAAAGCCCTGCTAGACCCCAAAGGCATCCTCAACCCATACAAGACTTTACCAGATAATCTGTAATGAATGTGAGGTCATGTGTATGCAGGTCCGGAGGAGCTTCACTTGATGGACCTTCTGTCTGTCACATGGTTTTTGTCAGCAGCTTCCCTTCCCTGTCATGTTTTATTGTCTAATTTTACACAAAGTGTCACCCACAAAATGTCTGCTAGTTGCTAAAAATGAGTTATGGTTTGAATATAAAGTTTAATGTACCGCTGCTCTGATAGACACACCAAGCAGACTTCCAGTGATGTGGAGAAGGCGGTAAAGGATCTGGATAGTTTTAATGTGCTGGCTTGTTTCCACTAGAGGGCAGTCATGGCACATGTGTACGAAGATTTATGTTTGGATTTACTGTGAAGTCTTGTGTGTCAGCTGCATTAGAATAGTGTAAATATTTAAAGCCACTTATGGCCAGCTGTTTTCCCTCGGAGTCCAGATGCTCTGCATTTAAATTTAAAGATATGGAGGAGTCAACATCTGAATGTACACATTTGAATCTAATGGAAAAACTTACACATTTTATACCTCCAAACACTAAAATCATCACACATGCTGGATAATTAGGCAAGAGTGCAGTAAATGTTTTATTACATATAAAAAAGATGAAGCAACATTTTTTCCAAAACAAAACCAGCACTTGTGAACTAATTTTTTTGTACATCTAGGCAACTTTTAAGTGTTAAAACCAGTTTTCAATAAAATAGTTTCCAAATGAAGACAAAGTGTTTCATTTTCAGTTTCATCATTCAGGCAACTTGTACAGTGTGGCATTACAGGAGATGAGAGCAGCTCGCTACATAAAGAACTTGCCTCCATCATTATTAAAAAAACAAACAAACAGTAAAATAAAACAGAGGGGGCGGGTTAGCTTTTACCACGAAACAAGTTGATTCTTCTCTGCTTCGTCTTAACTTTCACAAGCCAGGCAGAGAAAATCACTTCATCTCATATTCTTATTTCAAGATACAGAAAATGTCCTCTTAAAAGAAACGCTCTTTCCATGAACCATTGCATTTACAATTTACCTTTTTTAGTGTTTAAGTCTGTTGGATTTTTATTTTTTTAAATAAGCTCAAGTGGAACTATTTTCCTACTTTTTCCAACATTTCTCAACGAATAATTTCCTACTTGATAGTGACAATAAGGGTACAGAAGGTCATGTAGAGTTAATGCCTATATAGGTTTACAGTCAGTTTCACACATCCTCATACACCAGTAGCAGATTCAATACATAATAAATATCAGCATTTTTTAATTTTTTTTAAGATTTATAAACAAGTTTGATTCTATTGGCTCTTTTCCTTTTGTATGTAGATGTTTTGTGTATTTGTGGTGATAGTTGGCATGTTATAATAAAGCTTAATGACAGGAGCATTTTTGATTGTCTCTAAGAAGAATGCCACATCTGCATGCCAAAACCACTGGCTGGAGATCAGAAACTGAAATGCAAGAGATGCTCAGTATGTAGTGTTTGGTGTGTAAAGGAACGCCGAACCCAGAGCAATCAAAGATGGATGTTTAAAGCATTGTGATGGTACCACAATAAGCCATCCATTCACACTCAGTAACAGTCCACAGTTCAGGTCAGTGGGAACTGGTTTTTGTCCCACAGCAAAGGCTGGCTTATTCAGACACAACAGGTCCAAATGTCTGTATGGGCTTCAAGTCAAACCAGAGGGATGTCGGTGGAAGGCAACCACAGAGAAAGTGAGAGTGAGAAGGATGAGGTTGGATGACTGGCGCAGCTTTCCTCTAGTCTGCTCACTCTGATCCCCCAATCGGCTTGTTTTCATAAATGCTGGACTCGTGTTGAAAGCGATCCCTGACATCCTACAGCTGCCTCTGGGACTCCTCGCCCTCTCATGACTCCTTGCCCTTCTCCAGAGAGCTGTGAATCTTGTCGAGGGTCTTCTTAATGCGCAATGCTGTAAGTCTTGCCGAGGGATTCTGGTACCAACACTCTTTCATCAGTTTTACAAGAGCAGAGAGTGTCTGGAGGAGAAAACATAAAACATGAGTCATGCATATATTTACTGTGAGAGGAAGCCCCACAATCAATGGAGGTGCAATACAGACCAGTCTGCTTTCTAAATATAGAGAAAACCCCACTTTTTACATGCTGTGATTATGTAGCGATTTTCAGTAGCCTATTATTATTCAACAGCTGATGTTGGTCATTTTCAGGTCAGATATCAGACCGAAAAGGGTGCAATAACATGATTATTTTACATATAAATCAAAAGAAAAAAAAAAGGGACTGTAAACCATAAATAATATATTGATTACATTTTTTTGTTTTGACCATGAACTTATGGAAATCTCAAGTTTTTGACAGATTTTTCTAATGTGCATCATATCAACTAGAAAAAAAGAGAGAAACAAATGTATGAAACACCATAGTTCATTTCTGTTGCAGAAAACACAGTAAAATGAATAAAATCAGGACCAACATGGACAGATAAAGGTCAGTCAATCTCGCTACTTACAGGATCTGAGAACCAACGGTTAGGAATGAAAGGCCTCTGCTGCTCCACACACACCACTTTCCTCATGTCCTCAAAGCTGGGGTCATTTGGCACCTGATCGTAAAATGGAGGCTTGTATTCTTCAACAATACCTGGAAAGTAAAATTGGATTAAAACAAACAGAAGCAATGCCCACAATGAAATTTTTAAAAATAAAAGCGTAACCCCAGGCTCCAACCCTAATCATTATGAGAAAATGCTCCAGTCCAGCAGCTAACTGTCTCACAAACAGCAGGAATTTATGCCTGTATGTATCAGTGCTTTCTTATTAAACTTAAGAGTGCCTTCTGCACAGATGCTGCAGCTTTTACATCATCACTACTCCTCTATTTGGTTGTTGCAGTAAACTAAAATAACACTCACCGTTGCTGTACGTGCGCCTCGATATCTCCCACAGAACCAGTCCAAACGCCCATATGTCCACTCGCTTGTAGGCATCAAAGCAGCCTGTCTGAATGGTTTCTTCCAACACCTCAGGTGCCATGTAGCGTTTGGTGCCAACCTTCGGATTGTTGCCCACATCCAGCAGGTTGTCTGCCTGTGTGTGGGTCACAGCCAGCCCTGGAACATACCGTTACATAAAGTATTAAAACAAGTCTAGAAAAGGCTCTATCCTGAAATAGAAACCCTGTTTACTACAGCTCAACTAGCAAACAAACATAGCATGTGGCAAAAAAAAGGACAGTATGATACCGTACAGGTATTCAGCATTTCACACACATTTATTTCCGGAAAATAAAAGATAAGAAGAACTGCTGACCGAGGTCTGCAATGCAGCAGCGCAGCTCCTTGGTCACCAGGATATTTTTACTCTTCAAGTCCCGGTGTGCGATGGCTGGCTTCCCCTCCGTGCCGAAGATTTCTGTGTGCAAGTGCACAAGGCCGCAAGCTATTGATGCTGCCATCGCCAGACCCTCTGACGTCTCCACTGCAACTCGCTGCAAGTAGTCGTAGAGTGAACCATTTTCATGGTAATGAGTGATGAGCCACAGCTGAGTGCTGGAGTTTCGAGAGGTCATGTCTGACGCCATGAACCCTGAGAGGAGAAGACAACAAGGAAAAGATCATTAAAACTGTGTATAGCTTTCAAAAATTCAACCAGTACACGTGTGATGCTCAGTCAACAATGTCTGCCGTTGTCATGCCCCCAAAAATATGACAAACTCAACTCACCCAGTATGTTTTCATGCCTCAGCAGCACTGTATTGTAAATTTCGGTCTCTCTGAACCAAGACTTTTCATCTCTAGAGGAGAAGATTTTCACGGCCACGTTTTCCCCCTGCCACTGGCCTCGCCACACCTCTCCATACCGTCCTTTACCTAAAGAGAAAAAAATGAAGTTTGGCCAACAGAAGAAAAAGAGAGAAAGTCTACTTCCCTTTCATTTTCAAACTACTCTGTGGTTATACTCACACGACTGTCAAAGAACCACATACAGTGCTAGTATGAAACATATTGTGTAGTACAGAAATACACCGTAGCGCTTGATGGCTTTATTTTAATGCTGAAGTTGAATTGTCATAGATGGCATAGCGACATTCATACGTGATCAAAATGTGCCCATGTGACTCAGAATTTTACATTAGACATCAAGTGCGGCCAATAATGACAAACAAGAAGCTGGAATCAGTTGTAAAGCTTGGAAATATTGTGGACTTTTGTGATTTTTATCTATTGTCCCCATTTATTCAAGATTTTTCTAATAGTCCCTCAACCAAATAAACAAGAAAAGCTAAATGAGAGCTGAAGGAGGTTTGACCTCTGCAGCCACCAATTGTGTGATGTCGTCTCAACTGTCGAGGCTCAAGTCCCCTGTGGAAGCTCAGTAGAGGCTAAGAAGCTGACAGAAACATTTAACTTGTAAAAAAAACAACAGAAAAAAAACAACCTCAGAAATGAAATGCAATGCAGCTGTAGAAAAAAATCTGACTAAAAAACGTTTTTTTTCTAGTGAACTACAAAGATTCAAATAAAGATATTTTTTCTAAACCCCACAAGTATTTAAAAACCCTCAGTGTATGTGGATAATGATCAAAAAGCAGTCCTTAAAACATATTAAAACTGTGTTGTTAAATATGGGGAGTTATATGCACCAGTGAAATAAATGCAAGAGGTTAGTCTGGAGCCCTTTACCGCTGACAGGCTTGTATCTTAAAACAGGTTCTAGACAAGAACAGAGCTATGTTCAGTCATCCAACAACTCAACACGGATATTTACTGCCGGATATATGACAAATTACCTAACCAGATTTTTCTCCTGGATATTTGTTCACAACTACTGATTCATCTTTAAAAATAGGTACTTTACTGTTTTTTTGGACACAGCTAAAATCAAGTCAATCAAAGAGATGTGAATTCCTGCTTCATATGGCTTGTGGGTTACACCTACCTACACACTCCATCAAACTAATCTGCCTGGCCATAGTTCTCTGGACAAGGAACGGAAGACCCGAACCGCTGCCTGATGTACACGAGTGATCCAAGAGGTCCTGTAGACAGAGACAGATCCCGTTAGCTGCGTGTTCCATTATCTTTAAAAGATGTGGAAGAAATGGATGCAGGACATCTACATTTCATGTTTTAAGATTTAACTTAGTGTTAAACATCCATACAAAACAATTGCATTAATAGGCAACAAAAAAACGGTTGAATTACATGACATTTTCAAGTTAAACCCAAGTAATCCGTTAATAAAAATCTGTTGAATTTTTACCCAAATGAAAAATATTTAACGCACATGTGCTCCATAAATATGTTGGATAACCCAGCAGCCTTCTATTTAAACAGGTGTTATTTTTAATGGAAAGACTGTATGTGTCATTTCTGCTGTTTTGAAAGCTGAACAATCAGGATGATGCCTCGGTTTCCCACCACATATACCACAGCCATTGCCAGGGAAAATGCAACACCAAACAAATGACTTATTTACTTTTGAGAGAAACTGAGCAAAGTGCCACAGAGATGAAAAGCTGTGCTGGAAGTAAAATCTTACTGACCTAATGGATCTGGTGAATTTCCTAAATTGAACAGCCACTCGCTACTTCATCAGGACATCAACAGAACAGCAGCTTCAGCTTCTAACCCTAACCCTAACATTACCACATGCCGATCAGAAGCTACAAAATCAAACAGCTTATAATGACAAATAATACCTATTCAAATACAAGGTGTTGAATTTCTAAAAAATAAAAATTCAAAGACTGTTAATAAAATGTTTTTCTGGGAGGACTGCTGTGCTGAAACACAGCAATGAATTTGTTAGATGAGGTCCCCTGGAATTTTACCCAACAAAGAACACTGTATGTACTGTAGTACTTGTACTTTTAACTTCACCTGATTCGTCACCATTTTTTCTTTTTGAACGCCACTTAATTGAGTCTGTCTTAGTGCTCATGTTAACGTTAGATTAGAAAATTAAGTTAATTTTATTTTATCAAGGGAAGGGAAAACAGCAGCACACAGAAGAATGTATATACTTGCATACAAAAAAACAGCATTTGGCATAAATAATCAAGTTAATTTTCACATATCAATTGATATTCTAAGGCTTAAAAGTATCGCCAACAAACCATGACAGAAAGCTGCAGAATAGTGAGAGTAAATCGAACCGTGCAAAGTGAATCATATTTGAAAATGCAGCTGCTGTTACTCCCTTGTGACTCTGTCTTCATGGTTTCAATGCTTTCATTCTTACCGCTAAAGTGCTGTCTCCTACATTGGAGGTGATGAGACCATCTATGGCTCCCTGCTCTGTGTCAAACTCCTGCAGCCTCTGAAGGCGGCCATGGTGCAGCCTCCTGCAGGCCAGCACAGACACCACAGACAGGAGAACCAAAACTACAACGGGGCCCAGCACAAAGAGAGCTAGTGTCTCCACATGATACCGAACTGGTTCACCTTCTGGGGCTGTGGGGAAAAAGGGGAAGAAAGTGGCACAGAGGGAAGAGAAAGTGAGCATCTTTAAGAGATTATAATCAAAATGCATTTATCTGATTTGCCTGTGATATAAGCACGTTATGATCTGCTGTATGACCTGATTTAAGAAGAGACAAAAGCAATGTCCTGTTGGTGTTGCCATTGCAGCTGTCTTGGGAGCAGCAAAGAATGGCCTGGTGGGAGGACGGAGCTGTGGAGCACTGCAGACGGATTTTCTGTGGCCCCTTCAGACAGCCACGGTCAAAGACAACCTCACTGCTAATAACTTTAACAGAAGAGAAACACGTGGTACCGTGGCACTCTGTGGCCTGGCATTTTGGACCTTCACAAAGACACACTAAATGTCCATCTGAAAAAGATAGGATGCAAGTCCAAAACACATAATAACATATTAAATCATTGATCATGTTGAAATCATACAGTTGTTTTAATATATGCAAAACATAATTTAGCTAAAACTTCCCCATTTTGGGGAATTTTCTCAATAAAAAACAAAAAGATGCAAGAACATAATCTTTAAGTTTGAGTAGAGAGCAAGAAGAGACAATATGTATCTGAATTACACAATACACAATACGCACAACACAATAAAAAAATAAAAGTGAGTAGAGTACCTGAGTCCTCAGCTGATGTCTGCAGAGCCTGCAGAAGAAGCAGCAGAAGAACGCGGGCACTGAAGATACCCATGTTTCAGTGCACTGGCACACAGAGAAGAGAAGCCAAACAAAATTCAAATTAGTACATAGCTGCAAAGTGGATAATCACATTTACTCCCTCTAAGTTTTCTGATGATCTTGTCATGGCTTCAGACAGTAATGAGGTAACCAACTACGATGGTTCATGAGTTTTTTGCTGGCCTTTCAAAGGGCTTGAGAAGATCAATTAAATTTTAACTACTATCATGAGAGAAATCGCAACAATACGAAATGCTAGATTAAACTACCACTTTGTTTCGAGCATTTTTCCTAACATGACATAAACATTTGGCTGAGCAGATAAGGTAGCTAAAGAAGAAATGCGATCTACTGTATCGGTTCATCTCCAGGCTAACCGTCAGTTTAGCATGGACAAAAACACTGGTTCAGCTAGTAAGAGATATATTTTATTTCAATGTCATAACCTCCGGAGTTAATACAAAGTCTATGAAGGAGAAATGCTCGAGGTAACCTCTTCGCGAACCTCAAAAACTGGAAGCCTCGCTGTTTGCTGCAGCTACCAGGCCATTAACAGGCGGTTTTATTGGCCGCTCACAGGCGCCTCGGAGGCGCCAGTCAGACAGGCGGCTGTCCGATGCCGTTAGCCTACAAGCTAAGCTAACCGCACAGCACAAAGCGCAGCCTGGTGAGGACTCCTAAATTCTAGTTAACAAAAACGCCCACCTACCTGGCACACGCGAAGCTGAACCTCTAAGTCATCCTGTTAAGTTCTTATATTTGTACATATGGTTCAAATAATCATGTCAGCTTGATTTGGACTGTAAGAAAGCCTTAAAAGCTACAGCAGGGGTACAGCCCAGCCCACCAACTGGCTGTTTTCCTTTCCAGCTCCCCATGACGTCACCAAAACATTATCGTAGAAATGCATTATGGGGCTGCAGAGTCCTCCATAAGGTTGTAATATCAGGAATACGTCTGTCAAAATCAGGGTATGACTTATGACAGAATTATTTAGAAAGTGAGTATGGAAAAACGGTCAAGGACAATTTTATGTCTCTTCTAGCTTAACGTAAGAGGTTGTGATATTAACCGATATTGTTTTGAGTTAAAAAATAATGGTCTTTTTGTAGATTTTCTTGCTTTCTCTGCTATGTTTTATATGTTATTGTGATTTTGTTCTTTTTCTGTTTTATTTTATATATATACAGAGACAAAAGCAATGTCCTGTTGGTTTGCACTAATACCTCACAGGTTCATGCCTGGCCTTTCTGTGTGGAGTTTGCATGTTCTTCCCATGTATGTGAGGGTTCTTTCCTCCCAAAGTCCAAATTCACGTAGAGTACATGGAAACATGTCTGAGACCGTTGTGTCCATGCATGGAGGAAGATGGAGACAAGGAATAGGATTGGTGCTGATGAGGTCTATCCCATCTGACTTGGCTACCAACGCCAACCACATTTCATGTTGCGGCTTGGACACTGACTCACTGCCTCAGCTTAACTCTAACCTTTTCATCTGTTTGTTGTAGATTTGCTACCGTGTTTGGGATTATTGTCCTGTTACATGACCCAATCTCAGCTAAGCTTCATCTGTCAGACAAATGGCCTCACATCTAGCTCTAGAGTAATTCACACAGAGGAGTTCATTATTGGCTCAACATCTGCAAGTTGCCCAGGTCCAGTGTCTGTAAAACAAGCTCACGTTGCCACCCTTGCTTGACACTTAATATGAGGTGTTTGTA
>JBBDHI010000021.1:15536372-15546726 GCA_037177115.1 Craterocephalus stercusmuscarum | reverse complement strand
ATATTATTTGAACCTCCTCATGTGGTTACTTATAACTAATTTAAAACTTAAAAATGAGTGCACATCTTTATTATTATCTTTATCTGTTGTTTTTATTCATCTTTTTGTCATTACATTGTTATTTGTCTTTGTCAGTCTCATGGATGGCTGTGTATGCACACTGCCATGAGTCACATCATCCTGTATGGACATTTTACAGGTGTCAAAACATGTTAGCAGTCTCACAGTAAAATTATATGGATCATTAAAAGTAAAAACATTCACTGACAGAATATCCCCATTCAGAATTAATATTTTTTTCTTCCTTGTTCTGTCTACTTAGAAAATGCTGAGCTGCAAAATCTCATTGGCCAAAAATATAACTTTTTATGTAAAATTTCTTCCTGAGTAGAAACTCCTCACGGCTTGTCACTCTGAAGTGTTAGGTTGTGACAATGTTGATATCTAATGCTGATGAAATTTCAGACTGAGACTTTATTTGCTTGTGTTTTCAATAAATCAGACTTATTTAGATTTGGTAAAGGAGTGGTGCATGAGCACAGCCCCTCCGAAGGGAAGCTACTGTATATGAGTCAGTATAACAGCCTCATGGAAGAAGTGAACTATCCTGTAATTTTAGCTGACTAATCTTCCATCTGTGTTGCAGTTCAGTCTGCGTGGGTTACTTTTCACTTACTAATGAGTAAAACTCTCATCCACAACAATTACAACAATGTTAGAATCAATTCCTGGTAAAAACCCAAAAATTGTTTCTCTGCTTTCATATGACGTAATAGTGAGACCATAAGTCAGTAATTTCCCCCATTTTTGTTGTCATTTTGAATATAA
This sequence comes from Craterocephalus stercusmuscarum, assembly GCA_037177115.1. Classification (NCBI taxonomy): domain Eukaryota; kingdom Metazoa; phylum Chordata; class Actinopteri; order Atheriniformes; family Atherinidae; genus Craterocephalus; species Craterocephalus stercusmuscarum. Next base: position 15,545,898 of record JBBDHI010000021.1, on the reverse strand, counting down.
AGCTTACCGGGAAAAGTTTGTGACAATGGCATTAAGCATTAGTGGATGTCTTCTTGCTAACTTTATTTGATAAAATAAATTGGACTAATAGCAACACTTCCTTTTCTGACAGTCCTCATGGTGCAGTTTTGACTGAATCTAGATAAATTTTTGGATTTATGCAAGTCAGCAACCAGATCTTTGATTGATTTAATGATCAATGAAATAATCAAATAACACTTTGGTACCATTTCAGAACATGGAAATGCAAACAAACTATAACTACTTTAGGCAGCAGTGGAAAAGCAGCAGCATCATCATCATAGAAGTTCATGTATTGTTGAATGAATTAACTATATGTGACCGACCGGAGCAAGGGCAGAAGACGGTAATCAACCCAAAGCTTAGGATTCAATACATCAGGAAAAGGCATGTTGTTATAATAAGTAGACAAAGTTCCTGAAGGAATACAGGTTTATTCACAAATATCTATGCATAAACATTTATGCAGATTGTCTGTTATAAAAAAGCTAATTTTCAAAAGCTACTCCAAAAGCACCAGAGATATTCGCCAAGGAGGTTGCAGCCACGGACAGTGGGAGTGTAATTTATTGTGCTGAGGGGGTGAGCCAGCCCCTCACCACAGCCACAGCCCACAGAGCATAAAACACAACAAACCAAAATCATGCAACAAAAACATACAGTGCCAAACAAAGGAAATATATAAACAAAAAACGTAAGACAAATTAACCCAGCTGGGCCAAAGCCATATGTGAAGCTCAGACTGCCATGCTCTCAGGCCCAAACATCAAAAACCAACTTAACAATACCCAACATTCATATGGGAAAAATTACAGAAGTACTTTGACATCACATTCTTTCTTCCATTGGTTTATTAAATGGGGGCAGTGCAAGTTAAAGAGCAAAAGTACAATAAAAATTAATATAAACAGGCTGGATTACAGAAAAAAATGCTCATTTCCATATGTAGTTCCAAGGCAGTAAAGACAGCAAAATCATAAAAGGAGAAATTAAACGGTAGAATACATACACACACGCAATTGACATATGTAAACAAGACAAAAATTGCAAATAATCACAGGCTTGACGTTCCTTAGAGGTTTCTTTTCGATGAACTTTAATGATGGAATATTCATTAATAAGGAGGTAAACTTTTCCAGAATTCACTTTTCTACACAGAAAGCTCAATCTGCGTTTTTTTAATGTGTAGTATGCACAGTATGTATAAATATGAAATTAATATGGAAGAATTGTACATGCAATTTGGATGTTTTTTTAAAAAAAGGACTTCATCATCAGCGTATATAAAAACATTTACTTACCAACAAATCAGATAGATCATTAATGTGAAAGAGTTTATTTGTGCATTCACAAATGAAAATCAAAACTTTATCTTCCACACAAATAGAAAACTGTTTTGTTATCTGTAAAATACAATTCTCTTCTTGATATCAAGGACGCAAAACAAAAAACCCAAAAGGCAAACCAAACCAAAAAAACAAAACAAATATGGTCCAAAGAAGGGAGAATTTCTGACTTTTTAGCTGTGCACAGTTTAAAAGCCAGCATATGTGATGGTATGTGATGCATTCCAGCACATAACATGGCCCACCAGCATGTCTTGTAAAGGGAACGTAAATGATAAAGCATATATCCAGGCTTTTGAAGAACTATTTTTTTTTTTCAGGGAACTTTACCAGTTTCAGCATTGAGTGGTAACAATGTGTTGGATTTCCCCTTTATAAATAGGAATTTAGATCATTTGCATGTGACATCAAACACAAAGTGTGCTGTTTAGTTAGTAACTTTTATACTTCATCATCTACTCTTTGTTTGCAGCATTGAATCTCTCAAGATTTCTGTGTTTTACCCTGTTGGTTTCTGTGGGGAAAATTCTATTTACTCTCACTGGAAATCATCATGTTGCTGTTGAAGCATATGTTGTGCTTGATCTGAAAAGTCCCTCTGTTCCTCTGTACACTCAAGTGTACAACAGATCAGATATCACATCCTGCCCTTCTCTTCACTTAAAAAAGCCCCAGCATAAAAACAAATGGGAGCTTTCATCTCAGGGAAGTCATGCAGATCTGAAATTGCATGATGTTGCAACTAAAAATGAATTGTGATATGAATGAACTCAACCTCTCACCTGCTATAAACTACATACTGCTTGGTTCGCTTGTGAATGTCCAGAGGAATGTCAGAGTTTGTGTGTGTTTGTGTGCAAAGAGAGAGACAGAAAGAGAAAAAAAGATAGAATTGCATCCAGTGGACGATATGTATTCCCTCCACTGGCTCCTCTGGTTATGAACAATAGCCAGGGCTGTTTGTCTTTGCTTACCTGGGGCTTCAGTCTCCAGTGAGTCGGAGCAAGACCCAGCCAGTATCTTTTCTCCACGAACACCGCTCCAGCACAGAGACACATTGTCCACAGCTTTTTTAATTAAAGACCCCTGGTTGACACTCTGTGCCAGCTGACCTGAGCTACTCTGAGCCTACATGTGTCTACCACAATCCCCTCCACAGGGTATAAGTCTCAGTGGATAATTGGAGGGAGAAATGCTATACTGTACCATGAGATGGAGAGAGGATTATCTAATGAGCACTGGTTTAAGAGTCAGGGATAGAGGAATAAAGCAGTGTTTTCTTCTTTCTACATTAACCTATCAACCTCACTCTCTTATCTTACACCTCCTCTCCCTGTTTAAGGATATGAGAGAGGGAGGGGGTAGCTGAATTACTTTTTTTTCTCAGATGAAAGCCACCTGCACCTCTTCTCTGTTGAATTACAGAATTAGTTTGCAGCAGGTTTCCAACCAGAGCTGACATGGAGCGTCCAGAGAGAAGACTGCATGTAGTTTTCCTGCTGTTTCTGCCTCTTCTGAGTGTGAGCGGTGTTTCCAATCAAAAGTCTACAGGTACATCAATTCAAGAATATTAGACAGGATAACTGAGCAAATCTTTACTTTACAGTTTTCAAAGTGGTTTATTTTTTATCTTGACTTGTTTCGAGGTATTGATACTTTTATTTGAATATTTCACATTTTTTCTTTTGAATCGTTTTTACTGTTTTGCTCCCGCTTTAGTCTCCTGGTGTGTCTTGTCGGATGCTGAAGAACAGAAGTGTTTGGACTTGGCTGGTAATGCTACAGCCCAGAATGTAAGAGGTACACTGAGGTGTATCCGTGGCATGAATACCAGGGACTGCATGGAGAAAATCAAGGTACACAATAATAAATATAAATATTTTATAAACATTTTAAAAAGAAAAAAAGTATATAGAAAAAGGTCCAGTTTAACAATATTATTTTTTAAGGTGAAGAAAACGTAAAAAAAAAGCTTTAACATTTTCTTAAACAACAAAAATGTTAAAGTTTTGCAGAAAAAATAATAAAAATCCAGAAAACATGAACACATTTTCTTTCTAAAATATTAAACGATATTTAGCAGGTGTTTAAAATTTTCTGCTGTGGTAAAAGACAAACACTCTGTTTTATATAGCAAGTTTTAAACGTTTCTCATTCACACATTCAGTCCCTATATTCATATATTCATTCTATATACTGTGTGTAGTGTTTTTTCTCTACATTCACACACCCATGTGGGGTTCAGTGTTTTGGACAAAGGTAAATGGATACAATGAGGATCAAACCAACGAGCGTATGTTTGGAAGGTGACTACTCTACAAGCTGAGCCTCATGGCTCTGTTCAGTGTCATGGAGATGTGACGCTAATAGAAACTACAGTTCCCCAATGCACATTTTTGTTTATAAGAGCTACATATTGCTCTGCTGCATATAAAAACCACGTATTTTCCTCAGAATGGGACAGCAGATGCAGCCTCTATGTTTGCAGATGACATCTATGCCGCAGGTCTCTGCCATGGCCTGGAGCTTGCAGCAGGAGAGTCCCACAATGGAGTGGGTAAGTCGCATGTTAGCGTGCTGGAAAGTATTTCAGACTTTAATCTGAGTGAGTCCTAACACAACTACTCCAATATATCGTGCAGGAGTGCTCATTTTATTTTTTTCTTCTTTACTTTCTTTTCTGCCATCAGATGGTATCAGCTACTATGTGGTGGCAATGGCCCGGCGCTCCTCATCAGACCTGTCCTTGTTGGAGATGCATGAACGCAGCTCCTGTCACCCTGGCATGAGAACCACAGTGGGGTGGACTGTCCCCATCGGCTACCTGGTTAACACATCCCAAATCAGCATCGGAGAGCAGTGCAACTTCCCCAGAGGTGCGACCGAGTATGACGGGTGTGAGATGGTGTGTGTAGGTGTGTGCTGATGTGTGGAGGGTGTAGAGAGGTGCAGGGATGGATGCGGGATGTCATGAGCATGGGGATGTGATGATGAACAGAATTACACACTTCTTATAATTCGTTTTTTTGCAGTTCTATGGCCTCACAGGCAAGATGAGGAGGTTCTTTGCCTCTATGAAGATTTTCCTTGTAAAAAAGGAATACAATTTAAGTTAAAATTCTGAAAAAGAATAAAAAAACTTTTTTAGTTGGGTTTTATACATTATTAAGTCAATGTTGCATTCATTGTGAAGGCAAAAAGCTAGATGTGCTTTTGAAGTAGGATGTTTCCGAACTGTGAAAAAACAAAAATACTTTCTGCTGCATTAAACAGGGCTAAATCCCAACCAGTGGGAGAGGGGGTGCTCTGTAGCCTCTCCGCTTTTATGCTGACTAGTCCTCTGTTTTTATTGCCAGTGGTGGGGAACTTCTTTGGTTACAGCTGCGTGCCCGGTGTTAAGGACGCTCTGCACGATCCCAAAGGCACCAATCCAAAGAACCTTTGTGAGGCCTGTATAGGGGACGAAAACGACAGACACATCTGTGCCAACAACCACAGAGAGAGGCATTACGGAGAGGCAGGGGCACTGAGGTACAACACTGACACCAACAACATAGTAAATAATACGCTAAGAGCCCCTGGAGGTGGGCTATTTGATATGTCTACTTTATATCCATTTCAGTGAAGGATAATGTGTCTGATTTAAAGAATACTGCTTTGATAGTAATGATACAAAGATGAATAGGTAATTATACTGGTGTGACTTTTTTTTTTAAGTCATGGAATATATTACATTAACAAAACTCTCCACTCATTAAGACTATAACCATAAAAAAGAAAAAGAAAGACATCAAATTACCAGAATGATCCATTCCTGTGCGGTGTAATTGCTTTTTAATGTCATTTCCAGTCACTGCCTGCATGTTATAATTATTGATAATGGAATGTCAGTGTGCTGCTGTGCAAAGCTGCTGTGTAAAAAGCCTTTTCATTGTGGTTGTTATGTTTGAGATGGGAATAAAAGGACTAAGAGGATTTAACAGTGTTTGATATGTAAAAGAAAAAAGATTGCTGGGGCTGTGGGACTTTTTGATGTGAACTGTTGTGCATATTTCTTTCAGGTGTGTGGCTGAAAACCTCGGTGATGTCGCTTTTGTCAAACACACTACAGTCTTTGACAACATGGATGGTTAGTGTCTATGATTTGAAGACTTTTCAACAATACACAACTGATGATGAGTTCATTTATAATTGTTTGGAAGCAGCAGAGGAAAATTCCCTTTTCAAGACACAAGATGTCAGTGTGTGTCAGTGTATTTCTGAAGAATCAATAATATATGAACGAATTACACTGCTTGGTGCATAATAATGTCCGCTTCTAGAACAGAGCCAGAGTAATAATATGACTTAAAGAAATTATAAAGGAAGGAAAAAAAAAACAAAAAACAAAACAGATATCACACAGACCGGAACAACAAACATGGGTGTAGAGAGCTTTTTCCAGTCAGTGCCCTCATTTTCGGTTTGCTGCATCTGCTCCGCAGCTTTGGGCAACATCCAAAATTAATGGTGATCATTATCGTGGTCACGCAACACAGGCTCTGCTGGTAAAGCTGAGAAGGAGCAGTTTGACGCCAGATCCGCCAACACTGCAGCTGTTTAACGAAGCATGCTCTGTCATATGGTTCAAAAATGTCCTGAGCCACACCAATTAGGAGAGGTCAATAAAACGCAGAAGGCCTACGCTGATACCTCAGGACACCATAGCTCCATGGTGGTCCACCTCTTTTCACATCATTTTAGATAATCAACCAGAGTTGAAATGTGCAATAAAATCCTCACACAAGCCAACGTGAAGTTTTCAGTTGAAAAAATATGACTAGCGTGCCATCATGACAAATGAGTGTACGGTTTAAAAGTGGCATCAGTCATCATCGGTAAACATCGGATTTGTTCATTTCCCATAATTTCCAGCTCCCTTAATTGAATTAAATTAAATTCAATTGTCAGGTAAGAACCAGGAGTCCTGGGCTCTGGACCTGGAGCTGGAGGACCTCAAGCTGCTGTGTCCAGATGGAACAGAGGCGGGTCTGGACGAGTATGAACGTTGCCACCTGGCAGCAGTCCCTGCCAACGGCGTGGTGGTGCGGATGGAAGATAAGTGCCGCGTCTGGAAATACCTGGAACGTTTGCAGGTGGGCGAATTGTTTGTTTTTAGCCCCAGCTATGTGTGTTTATGTGTCTTATCTCTCTGTGGAATTAGTGTCATTGATCAGCGCATTTTACCTTTTGAGCGTCTGCAAAGAACTGCAATCCTTCTCCTTTAGCGGTGTGTGGGAGATGCCAGGAGGACGGATACATCCTGTGCCCATCTCCTGGCTGCACATACATGCAATCTCCAAAAACACATGTGCGCTGAAGCCGCCAACGCAGATTCATGCATGCCCTCATGCATTAAGTGCTGTCACACACTGTCTTTCTGTTGCAGAATGCATTTGGCAACGCCACTGTGGGCTTCAGTCTGTTCAGCTCAGTAGGCTACGGCCAATCCGATCTGCTCTTCAGTGATGCCACCCACCACCTGCAGAGAGTTCTGGGTAACTACACCTCTTGGCTGGGCCCCTCTTACACCAGCGTTCTGCAAGCCTTCGAGTGTGAGGGTAAGAGTGATGACATGCACCTATTTGCTTGTGTTTTTGTGGATCTGCTGATGAGGAGTGGGCGGCTAAGTGGCTGGAGGAGTGTTGTTGGCTTTTTTTGTGTGTGTGTATGCGAGCGTAACCACTGCAGCTGCTCTCATTATCGCACATTTCCTCCAACAGGCTTCTGCTGATGGAAGAAGGGGGAAGAGATCCAGCGCATCAACTTCCACCCCATCCTGCTGTCTCCTTCCTCCAGCCCTGCCTCCCCTCCCTGCCATCTGTGTCCCTCTGACTCACTATCTCTCCTTCCCTTTTCTCTTCCTGTTTGTTTTCTCCCTTCATTTCATCAGCCCAATCTCTATTATTATATCCCTGTCCTCCTCCAACTTAGTATGTCCTCTAATATGCTGGCTGGCAGGGTAGGACATACTAAGAGGGGCTAATCAGCTATTAAAATGTCCATGAAATTGAGCATGGTATTTTCATAAAAGGACACTGGGAAGAAAGGCTATAGGGAATATAAAGTAATAGGATAGAAATATGTGACAATAGAGTAGAAAAGAAGTGCAAGTTGCTGACTGTTGGGGCTGTGATGGTATTGAAAAGTTTATTTCTTTTTAAAAAGGATTTCGATCAGGATTTTAAACATAAAAGATGCTCCCCTGCCAACCTTCATATATTTACATTCATCACAGAGTCCTGCCTATACTGTTCCTATGCACGAAGCTGCAGAACCCTCCCTTCCCCCCAAACAGGGTCTATCTCTGGCACTGAACAACTGGGTGCTATTAACGTTGAGCTTAGGAATCTCAGTTACTGTAAGCGTATGTGCGTGTATGTGTGTGTAAGTGCACACACTTTCCCACAGCCATTATTACCCTCGCTGGCAGTCTGGCGTATTATACTGTTTGTGTGTGACGGAGGAAAAGTGTGTGCGCCTGCATTTATGTGCTTCTGTGTCAGTGTTGATGGGATTGCTGCGTTCCCATGGATTGTACAGCTCCCTACTTTGGATCACTGCTTTCTCACGTCTGATGTGGTGGGCCGGACTGTGCCAGCTCACTGTGTATTGCAACACTATACGGTTAGGAGAAAGGGAGCTGAGGCTTGGGTTGCCTTCAGTGACCCGTGAGTGAAAATTTATTTTCTCATCTGTTTCCATCACTTAGTTTTCCCAACGTGTTCTCACTGCATCTCTGTCTCTGCTGTTCTTATTTACATTACAGTTTTACTTACCATAATGTGATTTACTTTAACACCGCAACAACGGTGAGATTTTGATCAAGATGGGCAGAAAGAGTTACTAACGGGAGGATGTTTGAGGTTAGGGTTACTGGTAGCTTTTAGTCAGTTCAGTTATTTATGAAGGCATGGCGATCATTTATTTTTCTGACATGTTTAAGGCACTATAGTTACGAGAATCACAGTAAAATCACCAAGCGGTTTATGAGCCTGACTTGCCGTAATGAATCACGTACTGTAAAATGCATAGCACACTTTAACTGTGTGTTTTTCACCAAATATCCACTAATTTTTCACCCCCTTTCAAACGCTGCACTGCTGAGCTCAGATAAAAATTGATAAGCTGGATGAAGTTCTCCTCGTCAAGCTGTGTTTTTTTGTAATTCAATACGCTGGGAAAATCCCCAGCTGGTACAAGTGATCCAGTTGCAGGATTTTGGGCTCTGCTTTGACAGCAAACTGCAAGCCTTCACTTTTAGATTTAACCATCTGTGTTTCTTTTGTCCAAATTCATCTCTGGTTTGTGCCGTTGGTGCCTTTTGTTTCTGTACTGTTGCCTGACTGCCTTAAACAAAGCTAAATGTAAATAGTCCTCATTGCCTGAATGTGTAGAGCTGCAAACTTTCTCTTTTTCAACCAATTAAACGAACCATGATGAAGAAAAATAATCCTCTCTTCCTTTCAAGTTGACTTCTAATCATCCTGACACAGCTATATGATATCTGTGCAGAAATTAATTATGCTTGATATATCCCTCTTGCTCCATCACGCACTCTCAGAGCCTCTGCCTATCACATGCACTTTAACTCAGAAGTAGCCATTTTGCCTCCTTTCCTTTATCCCTTTTCTTTGGGGATGGAAGAAAGCGCCAAAAGGAGAAATCAGGATAAAGAAAAGTAGAAAAATTAGAGATCAGCTCTCAGAAAAACAGGTGAATCAGGGACACGATCATTACAGCGGCTCCCGGTGTAAGAACAGACCACTCAGGGCAGACCCATTGCCCCCCGCAGCATAGCTTCACCTCATTTACAACGTTAATCCTTCAGAGTAAGCCAGTTCATGATGGAGTAGTACCATTTAGCAGCGTGCAGATACTGTAGATTGAACTGCACTGCAGCAGAGTGCTGCAATCACTCTCAATCCTCAGCTCTCTCACTGCCCATTTTGCTTTAATGCACCAATAAAAATAAATATAACAGTCTCAGTACTGTCCTCTCAGCCTTTAGGTGTGGATGTAAAATAGAGTAAAGCGTGTGAGTGCTAGTAGTGGAAAGTGATCATAAGTAATTTAGCCATTTCATGTTTGCACAATTTGCTTGGAAAATGTGGAGAGGG
>JBBDHI010000021.1:15360879-15371751 GCA_037177115.1 Craterocephalus stercusmuscarum | reverse complement strand
CGTGCGCGCGTGCACGCTCTCATGTGTTTTCAGGCAGGTCGGTGTTAATCCAATCAGATTAACCGGGTTTAAGCACTGGTGGCCGGGCACTCCTAAGCCGGTTATGTCCGCTCATCCTGCGGCAGCTCTACATTCCAGCATTCCCACCAAACACCACACACTTCCCTCCATCCAGTTATTTCCCTCTATGTACACCGAGCTCTAATCACCCTGTTATGGGAAAAACATGCTTGTCTTAATTAAATTTAAGGCCCTAATTTGGTTTGTGATAGGGACTAAATACCTGTACCTAATTTATTTAAGCCCATTATCATGTTGTGCAAAAAACAAATATAGCGGCTCCTTGTTTACAGGACGTCTTGGATTTTATTGGGTTAAGTGTGAGGGATTAAGGTACGGAAAAAAGGCTGTAAAGATTCACGTAGTGTGTCAAAAACATTAGCGGGCTAATGGATTTTTCATCGGAACAACTATAAATGTCAGTTCTTTGTTGGTTTTTTCCCCCCTTTTATTCAAAATCTCAAATGAGGATAAACAGGAAACGTGGGGAGACGAAAATTGGGAAAAACGTGCAGTAAAGATCCAACACAAACATGTTCGTATGGGTCTGGTATATGGCCTGATCACTCATCTACTGGTTTTGATAAGTAATGGGAGGCCTGGTGTTGGGTAAGCTCCAATGTTTTCCTGCATAGTCATATATCAGAAACAGCCCAGACTCACTTTTTCAAACATGAACTGCAAACATGAAATTTAGGAGCACCACTGAAATCAACTTCAACACAATTTTGGGATGTTTTGTGATTAATTTTTATTAAACTAAATTATTGATAAATTATTTACTAATAAATTATGAAATAGGGGAAAATCATTTCCAACTAAAGACATTAAAGATTGTAAGATATTAAATTAATCCTGTGATCCATTTATTTGTATTAAAATATTGTGACCACATCCATCCATCCAAAGTTAATGCGTCATGCTGTTCCTGTGCTTTTAAGAACGCTTCATGTTTTAAGTTTTTTACCATTTCAGTGCAATCTGTTGGTTTCTTTTGATATGAACTGTTTATATCTGATAAATGCAGTTATAACTGAGGTCATATTTGGATGAATTAAGATTTAAATCATTAATAGTTAGTAAATAATTACATGTTTTTTTGCATCAGCATTTTTTAAGTAGTCAATTCTTACATGTGAAGATATAACTCATCATTGTGTAACACGTTCATCAAATCACTCCTATCAACCACATAATCTAACTCTTCTCCACACTGGAACATGATGATGAGGGAAAATAATGATCAGCCCATCTGATTGGGCTTTTTAGTGAGCATAGATCAAACGATTTAGGACCGGATTGGAGCAACTTTAATTATATCATAACTAGATTGAATAGCACTGTATCTAATTGGACTTATTGAACCTGTTTATTTTCTCCTTTAAGTAAACACACACACACACACACACACACACACAAAACCACCCTATAAACTAGAGCTATATAAACTATAATAAAATAATAAAGCTGTGACTGAAATAGGTGGTTTAGCGTATACATGCGTTCTTTCCCATTCACTGCCGCTCCTGATCGGCCCACAAAGTGCAACAAAACGGTCTCAGTCTGCAGCCCTCAGGACATTTACCGTAGGTTTTTTTTGTCATTGCTGTCTGTGAAGCAGTTTCTGATGTTTCCAAGATGAAATCAGTAAGTAAAATAGTTGTTTAGACACAGTTGTATAACTCACCCAAACAGTTCCTCACATCAAACTTCATGCCCTAAATTCAACTCCCGATAAGCCGGCGGACAGTTAATGATTCTGCGGCGCATGTGGCCCTCCAGGTTTTATGTCCTGCCCTTCACAATCCAGTGAAAGGATGCTGGACTCGCATGCAATCTTGCACATAAAAGGGTGAGATATGTCCCCTCTGTGTTTTCCTCCTTAGTAGCTGGAGGTGAGTGTTGACAGCTCTTTTTCAGCAACGCGGCTACCGCCTCCCGACTACAGGAGTTCAGCCCGAGTTCATCTGTAGGTTAGTGTTGCTTCTAATTCACTGTTCCAGTCCGAACTTTGGTCTTTGGCTGCAGAGGGTGCTTCTGTTGGGCCCCCCGCTTTTATCCCAGGCCCTCATTTTGACTAAAGGCTTTTGGGTTGTGTTTAGTTTGGCTAGATGAGTTGAAAAACCCTAACTGTTGATGTCGGGTGTTATAAATAGGAGTACTATGATGTTGAATCAACCTGCCAGCACACCAGCCAGTGCGGTCAGGATGAGTTTAAGCTGTTGGAGACATTGATTCAGCCCAGCTGTTTCACCTCAGCGCAGAAGAGGGAGGCTGTCTCTGTCAGTGTTTTGTGAAGGCTTATCTTCGCGCTGCTTGCAAGCCTTCATTATCGATTAGCCGCAATGGATCTGAGAGGGTTTCATCATCGATTGATAAAACTTGAATGACGCTAACACAGACGGAGTCTTCCCACTGTAGTCCGGATGCACGCTTGAGATAGAGGAGCGATCAGGGGAAAAAAGGAAGAGTGATGCGTTTCTTAATCATTACACAGGCTCCGTCGCTCGCAGTGTCACTCTATCTGTTCCACCCTCTGCTGCTGACCATCAAACGTCGACTCGCCGCCACCGCTGCGTGGACTCAGCGGCCCTGTGGGCAAATAAGCGTGCGGTGAATGATTAGCAGACATTTCTATGGCTGGTAATTAGGGCTGCTACGCTAGAGCAGTTCCGCCAACAGGATTACAGCCTATTGATTATCCTAGCCTAGCATTAGCTTTGCTAGCTAAAACCGACTAAGTGATTAGTGGGCATTTCTATAATGTTAATGAGTGGTGCTGCAGGATGCTATGCTATGCTGTCCATGAGAATGGGATTACAGTCTATTAATCAGACAAGAGGCTCGCAGGAGTAATTAGCCGGTCTCCCGCAGTCTCTGGGTCTGTGGCAGATACTTCTTCCAAATCTGGTTCAGCGTCAACCATGTTTGTCTTCATTTAAACACCGACACCCAAAATTGCCTTCTTCTTCTGTTGCACTTCTCGTCTTCTCTCTCTTCTGTCTTCCATTCTTCGCAAACAGAATAACAGAGAGAGAGAGAGAGATCCTGCGGGAATGCTCTCTGCATCCATTTACACTACTGTCATTTCACGTCCCGGGATGTGACAAGTCCACGCAGGATGTGACCCAGGAGCTCGCCGCCCTCTCGCTCTGAGCTCCTCTTATTTATTTATCCGTTTATTTATTCAAATCAGATAAACTCGTCAATTTTCTCTTCACAAAGCCGATGTGTGTGAGTGAGTGATGGCCACAGAAGGCTTGTGAGAGGAGAGAAGAGGCTGACAGGCGTGTTAATTGAATTGTGGGAAAAATGCAAATCCTGTATGGCCTCTTTGAGTTAAGGGGAGGAGCTTCAGTTTGCTTTTACACGCTGAGGCGCGCACACGGTGGGCTAACTTTTACAAAACAAAAGTCAATGGTGGCGCTGTCTCCATCCGCGCCTCGCTTTGTCCTTTCCCATCATGCCCCTGTTCTTTATCTTTCTGGCCGTCATGCCACCCCAGGATGGTGTCTTTTGACCGCGCGTATGGGAAGGTCCCATCATAGGAACCGGAGCACTGACGGCATTCATGGGAAGAGGGAGTAAAGGGAGAAACCTGTGAGATGCCTCGCCTGGTTCCGCTTGGTTTGTGTTTCCGTGAAGGGCAGAGCCGTCGCTCACCGGTGCCGTTACCTCTACAAACTGCACATCCTCGGAAGTGTTTCAACGTGCCCATCGTTTACACATACAGGAGCAGGTTGCATGCATCTCCCGTGTGAGCCCTTTCAGACTGTACGTTTTATTTGATTTGTGTGACTGTGCGCGTGTGTGTTGAGCAATCCACACACATAAGAGGTGCCACTGTGGAAAGTCTGTTCTTTCTCTCATACCTGACTAATACCGTTAATGTGATTGTGTTATGTAATTATATCAAGGCAATTCAGCGACAGGATGTGTATGTGCTTAAATGATCACCTTTCCACATAGAATCTTTTCTATTGAAGGTTTTCAAAGCTTATACGCCAAGTAGCTAAAAACATTTTTTTACCCAGAGTCCTCAGAAGACTATCAGCAATAGATGCGGCCATAAACGGCCCATGAAACAGACGGTCTATTCCAGGGGAGCTTTTTGGTTTAGTTAGACGTCTTTATCAGGGAAACGTGATGAGTGGAACAGACTGTGCAGAACACAGTCTAACTAAAGAGAGAGGTGTTTATTTTGTCGTCAGGAAATTAAATACTCCTGACTGAATTCACCACAGAGAGCGTGTGGCAGCCAATTTACAGTTAGCAGGAATAAATTGTGTTGTTTGAGACGCCGAAGCAACATGTCTGGCCAAACAGGAGTTAGATGCATGTGACAGTACAGGGAAGTCTCTTTTTCACTGATAAAGGCAGGGTCGGATGATTTAGTTAAGTTTCATTCTCAGTCACATTTCTGGCCGTTTTAGTGGTTGTGGGAAGATATTAGACATGAGATGGTAAGGGGACTGTGTTCTGTTTCGCTATGATCCGCTCAGTTTGTGTTGTGGGGTAATTCCAGCGCCTGCTTTTTTACTGTCGGTTCCCTCAAGTCTTGTTGGCTCGAGCTGAAATGTGACAGAAAGGAGAGGAAGTGAAAGCTGTAACTTAGAAAATGCCTCCTCATCATCCCAGTTTTTATATTTATTTTTTTGCCAGATTTGATGAATTAAATTATCTAGATTTGAGTGTTTACTCAAATAGCACAAAGCATCCTGGGATAGGATGGGTGTGGCTCTATAAGTAGGACGAGCCTCTCCTGCAACAGCAGTAAAGAGCAATTGAGAGAGTGAGTGCCACCCTGCTGAATAAAGGTCAGTGTTAAAGCTAATCCAGTTATACTATTCTTAGTAACTCTTCACTTCCTTGTGTCTTGCTGCCTTCCCTTCTCTTACTCTTTCTCATCCTCTTCATCCTGCTCAGCTCTGTGGATCTGGGCCACAGATATGTAGGTTTCACCTTTCTTCACTGCCTGGTATATTTTCCTCCCTCCCCCTTCTCTTCTCTCTTCTTCACTTCTCTTCTCTCCATTTTCTCTCACATCATTCCTCCCTTCCCTTCTGTCGGAGCTTTTCCTCCTCCATCCACCAGCCACCCCCACCACCAGCACTGTCATTTCAGGTCCCGGGCGAGTGTCAGCTTCCTGCAAAGAGAGGAAGTGATGTGTCAGGATGTGCCTTTATCTGCCGGTGATCTGATCTGATGCAAGATTGAGATCAACGCAGGAGGAGTATGGGGTTCTGTCTCTGGGGAGACGTGTGACAGAGAAGACCTCGTTTCATTTCTGAGTGGTTGCCCAAAGAAAAAACCCCAAAAAACCTGATGATCACAGGGTGATTAGAGTCGAGGATGTGAATGTTTCAAACCTGTTCAGCAAGTCCGTCTCTTAAAATGAACTTCTTTGATACTGCACACCAGAAGTTTAGTTTTCTTTGAGCCGTCACGCTGTGTAATGTTTCTGCTGGCAGCCGTGTGCCGTCGTTCCACACACACGTGGAATAAACTAGACTTGATCTTCTGTGGGACACTTTTTCTTTGTTAAATCAATACAGAAAAATGTATGGAAGCCCTTTAAGGGGCTCCTGCACATGCAAAATGCTCATTTATAAGGCTAATACATGAAAAAGATACTCAATATATCAATATTTCAGAAATTGCCTGGGGTTGTCCTACCAAGCACATTGATTGGTTGCTCAGAGTTTAATAGAAAGGGAAAACCTCGGCCCACTGAGGGGTAGACAACTTTCAGAATCCGTGACGTGTCTTAAATTTATAACGCACATATGTCTTGCCACAGATGCAGAGGCAAGTTAATATAAATTCAAGGTGGATATGATTCGTTTATCAATCTATTCTTTATATCTATTTTTGAAGTTCGTTTTCATATTTCATGAAAAAGGCGATGTAATGAGCTAAGAGGCAGCTCGCACCAGAAATCCTCATAAGCAGACCAAACCAGCCACGGCCTGAGCTGCTGGCGTGTATTACATTTAAACTGCGATGCCGACTGTTAAGAAAACCAAATGTTATATAGACTAACCAAATTTTCAGACATGTTCTTGTTTTCACGTGACAGTGGCACCTGTTTATAACTCAGGGGATCAAAAAAGCTCACACAGACAATGCTCCAGATTGCATTGTAATCCATTCGACAGACATCTCTTTCTGAGACACCAGTTAATCACAGTCATGTCAATCCACCCAATAATCCACTAATCCACCAGTGGGAACTGGTGGGAAGTTTTTTGGGCGGCCCCCACCTTTGTGCAGGTTCAGCCAAAAGAACTGCACCGCCAGGATTACTTTGACCCCAATTACGGCCGTTCAGGTGAATGTTTTCCTAATCAAGTCAATCAGGATAAAAACCACTGCTGCAGAGCTAAATATTAGTTGAAGCTGAGTTTTATTAAAGTGAGTTTGACGAAGGGGTGGGCAATATATCGAAAGTTTACCGATACCGAGATTTACAATGATAACTGTTGTCACTTTTCCTCATATTGATGAATTCGATGTTTTAAGAAAATGAACATACAGGGGGGCTACCCAGTCAAGGCTTATTGATTCTAGTGTTAAAGGGGAGGTTCGATATTTTGCAACCTGGACCTGTTTTCTAACATGAAATACGATTATTTACTCACCCAGACTGTTTTAGTGTTACTTGAACTTTTTCCGGAGATATTTAGATCCACTCGTGCTCAGTGAGTGATTGGGGCAAGTTCGAGCAGGCTCTAAATAAGGCAATTTCTCCTTCATTTCACCAATGAGTTGTTATGAAACATGGGTCCAATCCCTCTGTGAGCTTAAAGCGGCTCAGTGTTGCTTTTTTGTGGTCATCCATCGTTATTTACAGCCATTGCACGCATTGTGGTGCGGCCTGGGAGTGACGTCATCCAAGCCACCACTCAAAGTTAATGGCTGTAAATTATGATGGATCACCACAAAAAAGAACTCTGAGCCGCTTCGAGCTCACACAGGGATCAGATCCGCGATTCACAACAAAACATTGGTGAAATGAAGGCTTTTGTGGCAGAAGAGTCTGTGCAAACTTGCCCCATTCCCATTATATTGGATGTACGCTGATTGTGGGTGCATCTATAAATCTCCTGAAGTAGTTCAAGTAACACCAAAGTGGTCCGGTTGAGTAAATTATCCTAATTCATGCTAGAAAATAAGTCCAGATGGCAAAATACCAAACTTCCCCTTTAATAAATAAGTCCAGATTGCAAAATACCAAACTTCTCCTTTAATTCACATCTAATGATTTACAAGAAATCTGATTCCCAGCATGTACAGAACAGAGAGTGGACCTGTACATCAGTCTGACATCACATCAGTGTCTGACGGAAACTGTGCACCATCATGCTATTTTCATTCATTTATTTGTAATCGAGATAAACGGCTCAATATATCGTGATGTTGATTTGAAGCCATATTGCCCAGCTCTAGTTTTACGTTAATCAGGAGTCAGAGAATCCCTCAACCCATGCAGTCCTGAAAGATGTCAGTCCATCATGACGTCATCATCTCTGGCTAGCATGACGCCGGCCGCAATGCAAATACTCCGATGCGCTCATGCAAAAATGCAAGCCGCTGCTCTCCGTCTCCGCCACACACATTCTGCCTCTGTCCTTTTACAGACTTTATGGATGTTCTCTGTTTGACACTTTCTCCCGTTTGAATGTACCCCCCTCCTGCATGGTTTTTCTCTTCCTCCCTTCCTTCCTCTTTTCCCCTCGCTCTCGGCCGTCTTTTGTCCAGCATCTCTTCACGCTTGACCAGCCTTGCTGTGACTCTTGACTTCAAAGAGCTGCCTCATTCATCAGTCACTCATCAGAGAGAGGGGGCTATTCAGGGCTGCGCTAAAAGAGAGGGAGGGGGGACGGAGAGTGAGTGTATTAAATAAGAGGGGGAACGAGTGTATGAAAAGGCCGCACAAGAGAGAAAGAGGATCTGCTCTTGACCGCAGGGGACCTGAGGAGTCACAAAAGCTAAAAAAAACAAAAAAAAACGTGGTGCGGGGCCACACTACACACACAAAGTTTCTGTTTAGACTTTTGACACACCATCTCTCTCTCTCTCTTTTTGTCTTTGTCCTATTGGGTGTGTCCAGATGCCTCATAGCTGATCCCTTCTTCTTTTTTCTTTGTGTCTAGCCTGAGCTAGCTGTATGCTGATGCCTTCTCGTAATCTCACACTGCACCTGGGTGTGTGTTTGAACAAGTGTACGCATTTTTTCCAAGTCCTTTCTACATCACCACTTTCCGGCATTTCTAAAATCGCACCTTCTCCTATTTTCATTCTCCCGAGCTCAGTGACATTTTCCCTGCTTTCTCTGTTCCTCTTGCTTTTTGAGGTGGTTGGCTAGCTGGCTTTCAGGTCAGTGGGAATTGCCATTGCCTCCCCTCTCAGCTGGAGTCTGGCTCACACTCAGCTGCACACAAACACACTCTCACACACAGATATGCACTCTTATTGTTTATCCTGCTCCTTTTTTGTGCACATGGAGCTGTATGGGCATGTAAAAACAGTTGCCTAACTTTTATAAAGCTGCTTTCCTCGCAGGTGTGCCAGCTCCCTTTTTTATCCATCTTTTGTCTCACTCCATCTTTTATTTGTGTTTCTCCCCGAAGTAATAAGTCATAAGTGAAAGCCTGTCACGCTCTGCGCGCCATTCGCCTCGGTCTGTTTTTGTGGTTGTTCACTCTCTGGATGAAGGAGACGGGGCTGTTTTATGACTCACCTTGTTTGTGTGTGGGGTATGTATGTAACCTCGAAGTCACATGAAGCTTTTCTGCTCAGCAAGCAGATTTTCTTGTGTCTTGGAGGAAGGAATTTGTATTTGGTGCTCCTCTGATAATATATTTATCATATAAGTCACGGTTTTAAGAGAGATGTACCAGCAGGAAATGTTTTCTTTTTCATGCGCCGGATCCGAGCTCGGCCACACTGCCCCAGTATCGCTGCTCCTGGCATTAGATGAGAAAACTGAGAATAGTTAATAAAGCTGATGCATAATGAACTTTTTTGGATTGCTATTTCATATATAATAGATAGTTTGGACCTTCTTTTGACATGCATTCATTAAAAGGAGAGAATTTGAGCACTGATCACCAAAAAAAGCCTGAATGAAATTACTTGACAGGAAAGAAAGCAGGTTATGCTCACAAATAGCTGGATTTCTATTGATTTGAGTCTTATTTTAAAAATGTGAAAGGTGCCACTAATGTGTTGAAGAGTTTATAAAACCACTTGAGGCCATTATGGCCCATTTGGTAGAAGACTTGATATGCAAGTTGAAGGAATAGAAACATTATGACTCGCATCTGACCTGGCAGAGATTCAGATGTCATTACTCACCAGCTGTTTGTGTTTACCGCAAGCAAACTGACTGGTGTCTTTCCAAGGTTAACATCCCAGATATTCCCAGAGATGAAAGTGATTCCTCAGGAAGAGATCTCTGTTACATCTCATGGATGTCCACCACAGTTTTATTCTCCCCAAGTTTTGTTTCTACTTCTACAGCAGCTTCTACTGAGCTTCAACCACCAGCACTTCATTTCATGCTTTGTTTACTTTAGACTAGTTGATGGAACATGATTGGCATTGCCTTTTTGTTTGTTTGTTTGTTAGCCAGTAAACAGAAATGCAGGCACTTGAAAGATTTTCATTTAGCTCCTTCTGGGTGGGGCCAAAAATATGTGCCTAAATTTAATAAGCAGGAAAAACACATGTGATAAATAGAGACATATATGGAAGAAACCCTGAACTATTGTAGCTTCAGCCCCCTCTGACTTTATGATCTGTAGTTGGTTTAGTAGTTTTTCTGTGTTAATTAGTTTGTTTGCAAAGTTAAAGTTTTATTCCAGGCCATTAGACTGCATTTAATTGTGTTTTGTAATATTTTGCCTTCTGTGTAAGCGGGAACAGACTAAACATAGCTTTGTACATAACAGGAGTGCGGGGCCCAGTTAAATCTTTCAGACTAATTAAATGCATGAATGCTTCCAAGACGCTCCAAAACTATTGACAAGTTCTTTTTTGCTTTTTAAGAATCAAGACAATAAAAACAAAAACACAAAAAGAAATCACACACTCTGTGAATCCATCAAGTTTTGGCACAATAAATGTGACGTGTTCACAAACCCGAGTGTTTGGATTTTTGAGAGCGCGTCCATGTGCTAAGGCTTACGTACGAACAAGAGCTGCCACGTGCTGCTGCACTCCAACGGCCACAAAAAAGCTCTGAGAGGGCAGAGGCTGAGACATGTGAGTCACAGGTCTTAATAAAGCAGTGGAGGTGTGGAATAGTTAATGAAACACCTAGTTATTTTCTCGACTACTCTGATTGGCAAGCTGAGGAAATGTGCGCCTCCGCTGATGTGCAAGTCGCTGCACATAGAAATGAACGAGCATGTTAAAGAGTCATCATTATACATCACACCGTCAGTCCCGTGTGGTGAGTCAAGTTCCTGTAAGCATGTGTGGCGTGTACCAGACCTGCCAGCACTTGCCTCAACCGCACTCGCGCATGAATCGTTGTGCACATGCATTAACACAACCAGGGGAGAAAGCGGAGCGGGAGAGAGGAAAAGAGCTTAAAACAGCTGGAAGGATGCAATTATTGCTTTCAGGTTGGCTGATAGAAAGAAAAGTTGGGTGACGGAGAGATGGGTTTAAAGAGAGAAAAACAAGAGACATGAAAGTGATGGAAAATCTCTTCATGGCCTCCTTCCTCCCCTAATGGAATGTTAATCAGCGTAAAGAGGTCAGCCCTTTTGGCATTTTACGGTGTGTGTGTGTGTGTGTGTG
>JBBDHI010000021.1:15350634-15360779 GCA_037177115.1 Craterocephalus stercusmuscarum | reverse complement strand
GTGTGTGTGTGTGTGTGTGTGATGAGGTGAAAAGGTCGGACAGGGCGCCCTGGCCACTTGGAGGCATTCCCGAGGAGAACAACTGCACACACGGGGTCAATTATCATGTCTTTTACAACAGTCTTTATGGCACCCTGCATGTTACAAAATGTAGATGAACAGTTTCCTGGTTTGCAGAGTTGTTGTGATGATATAATGCGGCATGAAATCATTGTTATCAAGACATCGCGCACCCAGTTGCACAGAGAAAATAACATTGTATGACACGTTAATGAGCTTTCTTTCTTTTTTATTTTCTTCCTTCAATGGTTTTGTTTTTATAAGTGCAGCTGTCAGATTTAACAAGCGCAGTTTGATGTATATAAAGCCAAACTCTCCCCAATTATACCTGACCACTTTCTGCACCAGTGGGACACAAACTGGAGGGGCAGGCAGAGATCAGAGATGTCAGCATGTAACCTTCGGCCCCCAGAAGTTGTAAAAAATGTAGATTTACATCAACACGAATTCATACATTCGCTGGATTAATCAAACATCTGTATGAAGATGAAGCAGCCCATTTGGCCTCTTGGCCTACATTGGTATTTTGTTTTTTTGGAGCTGCAGGAAACAGGAATTCCTGTATAAGTGCATCTGCAGCCCTGCACAAGCAGCTGAGCCGACTGATGTATTTTCAATTAAAATGCCGAAAATAGCATTCACTTTCTGCTGTGAGGCCAGTGAGAGCAGCGTGCCGATGCAGGATCCTGAATCAAACGGACTGCACTGCAATAAATCGGGTCTTAATGTGCAATCTGAACAACAGAGTTCGAAAATGGGGAATCAACATTTTCCACAGACAGTCCAGCAGCAGGTTGATGCTACTGCATACCTGAGTGCTTAGCCCCTGCATTAGCTGGCTGCAAGAGGTGAAGCACCTCACATGCAGTGATACTCTTCTTCATCTTGAAGCTAATTCAGTGTTGAAGAAGTGAATTCAGGAGAGCAAACACAAACTTTTGGATTGTCAAAGCACGTGCTAAACTAGCAAAACATGGACATTCAGCAACCCGCTTTGAGCAGCGGCAACAATAGAAGATGGACCAAAAGAAAAAAAGAAATGCTTGCGAAATGTTGATATCCTTAACCAGATTTTCCCTAAATAAAAATCTAACTGCTAGAAAATCATGGGATTTTAACAGAAACAAATGAAATTTTATAAGAAATCGATTGAAATGGTCTTTGATTGCAGAAAAGCTTCCTTGAAGTGGCAGGCTTCAGCCTTTCTTTGTGTAGACTTCAAGTTTAGAATTAGGAGAAACTCCAAACAGTCAGAAACATTAAAGCTGCTGTAATGAGTTAGGCACACATAATGCTACCTTCTGACCTCTGACGGCCAAAGTTTAGATAATGCGCACAGCAAAGGGGAACAAAGACCTCCCATTGTTTTCATATGTTTGGGTTATATTGCTGAGAAGGTCTAAGCGGTATTGATGAAGCACTGGATGTGGTGTTGGTCCTGTGGGAAGAGGCTACTTTCACTTCATGTCGGTTTATACAGGCTGGTTGGGTCCCTGTGGAAGTCTGTGTGTCTTGGGTCAAGAGTTGAAAGCAAAATGCTGGTTTCTGTTTGTTCTCTCAGCTGGCATTTTTACTTTTAAAACATTCTCTGCAGATGTTTTCCCACTGAAAGTGCTTCTCAGTTTATTGGGCCGTATCAGAAACAGAGGCAACTAATTTACCTGGGGACCAAAACAATCAAAGTAGGACCTTGTTGAAGGGGCACGATGTGAGAATTATTTGCACCGGGGCTCAGATCTTATGAACATGACTACAAACGAGGTTTTCTGGAAAGACTTCCGGATGAAACAGAAGACGTTTGTGATGGTTCATTTTCTGCCTGAGCCATTTATAATGCATAGCGGAGAAATGTATTAATTATTCATAATCTCATCTCACAAATAGTGGGATAATCCTTTGTTGGACATCAGGTCCGTACCAGGCAGAATTTCTGAGGGGAGCGTGGGAAGCAGGGTAGTAATCTACTCTGCAGCCAATGCTGATACATTACCTTGGTTGAGCCATTAAGAAACTAATTTCAAGTTTTTGTACATGCAAAGGAACCAGGTTGAAAGAGGTCAAATCTGTTCCTCTCAGCCATCCAGTTGGAAAACCTGGGTGGGAATCAGCAACTCACAATTCAATTCGATTCAGATTCTTGTGGTAATGATTCGATTCTGTATTGATTCTGGATTCAAACCGATCTTAATTCACATTTAATCCTCTTTTAGTAACAAAACATACTGATTAACTCCGTTCCTCTATAAGGCAGAAACAGCTCTGAGGAACTGGTTCATTAGTTGAAAGAAAACTGATCATTTTCATCAAAAAAGGTTTAAACTTAGCTAACCTGGCAAAGTTTAACATGTCTTAGCAGCAGCTTTGAAAGCTGTCAAACTAATCATTTTTAGCCTTTTAAAAAATCGATTCTTGGACGTTTTAAAACGATTCTGAATCTTGATGAACAAGAATTTCGATTCTGATTAAAACTTTTTTTTTTCACCAACCCTACTTTAAAATACTCAAATTGTGCAGCTAGAACATTGGCCAAATATAAAGTATGGACAATCTGATTGGTGTTTGAACTGGATTTTGACCGAACCTCTGCAAAATGTCCACGTCCCTATCTGCTGCCCAACTCATTTTTAATTACCAGGTGTTTATCCTCACATCTGCTGCTTTTAGGACTTTTTAACCGGAATGGTTTTTGTCTGGTTCAGGAAGGAATCCTCGCCTAGAAGCACTTAAATAGGGCGAGTTTTTTTACAGGAGAGGAGGAATCGCCTCATTAAGCTGCTTCAAACTCAGCCGCAACCTTCTCTCCGAGTCCTGGTGTCATAGAATTGAGGTTGCAACATGACGCTGGCTCCACACGCCCGCATCCATCCATCTTTGCGCACCAGTTTGTCTGTTAGCTTGATCGTATGTTTGCATTTTAATGCATTAATACATATGCATGACCATCCACGCGTCGGGTGTCAGCGTTGCAACGTCTCCTTTTGATTAATTTCTCTTTGAGGTGAAAGTGACTACCGCAGGAAACGCACATGCTCGCCGGCATATGGTTTCTGACAGCGTTGACTGCTGTGGGTATGTACTGTGGGATTTGCTACCTGTGGGATAAGCGATGCCATCTCTTCCTCCTCACCTCCATCTATCTTCCTCCCGCAGTGTTTCTCGTTCTGGCTCTCTCCGTTTCTGACTTGTGCTCGCTCTGTCATCTCTCTCCTGCTCTTCTGCTGTTTTCCATCAGATAGAAGCTGACAGCTGCCATCAGGCTTTTTTCAGGCACCGCCCCACACACACGCACAGCGCTCTTCCCTTTTTCACACTTTCACTCTGTTTGTCACCATCCCTCGTAATTTTCTCCATCCTACTGTGTGACTCTTTCGGAGCGTACCTGTCGGGGAGTGAGTGTGTGTCCAAGTTGGATGCCTCTCTGAAAGCTTTGGGCCTCACCAGCACAAGATCTGGAGGAGGACCAAAGCAAGCTGGGATCCGCTCCTCTGCTTATTCTTCTCTCTACCTGTCCATCTGGTGGCCGACTCCAGGGAGGGGATTTTCTCACCGTGTGTTTGTGTTTCTCCCCCGAGTGTCGGCTTCTTTGAGCGCGCGGCGGCCATTCATTTATAATGAGGTGTCAAGTCTTCCTGTCCACGCAGCTGCACATTCCTTGCTTTTGGCACGCTGTTTCTGTCACTTCCAACATGTCTGTTCGTCGGCTTGTCCGTCTCTTTCCCTCTTCACAGTTTCTACATCTATCTGCCCATCTGTTCACCGTCCTGCTTGTCACTCCTTCTGTTAAAAATATAGACCGTCCTGTCTGCTGACAGGCTTTCCTCTGTCTGTCTGTCAGACTGAAATTAAAGCTTGTGCGTGTTAGAAACAAATGAAGAAGCGACATTTTGAGTCGACTGATCTCGGAGATTTTACGTAAACCAGTGAAAGTGGTTCTTTACTGACGTCTGTCTCTTTGTCTTTTTTTTTTTTCATGGCGGTCCTTCACCTTCATCATGGCGGCCTCTCCTGGAGCAGGTAAGACCATTTCACCCGACTTCTCCTGTGTGTTTGTGCAAATCATTTGTCTTGTCACTAAACCCTGAGGTGTGCCGCACAGATTGGTTAATCAAACTGTTTGTACTCTCGGGGCTTTCCACACACACACACAAACACACGCACACCTTTTTGTCCCAGAGTGGCAGACACATTCATGCACTCTTGCTTTGTTAGTCCCACGTACATTTACAATCAAAGGTCACACACACACACACAAAGTCCATGTGTGTTGATTTACTAAACCAGTTAAATGTTAACTTGACTTTGAGGGGATGAAGGTCTTTGTGTCTGTGTTTGCTCTCTTTCACAGCGTGTTTGTGTTGCCGGGTGGGTGTGTGTGTTCGTGTGTCATCTCTCTGTTGGGAGATTTCAGCGTTCCCACATGGGATTGGCCTCTTCCTTCCTTCCATTCAAGCAGCCGGTGGGAGCGGCTTATATACGTGTGATTTCTTTATAAGTGTGAACATTGCAGAGTGTGCAAGTGTGTGCGTATGTGTGTGTGTGTGGGTCTCATCACCTGCGCAGTGTTGTTTTTCCCAGAGCTGTCTCTTGTGATCTCCTTCTCCTCGGAGGTATACCTCTTTCTCCAATTTCCCGCCGTTCTGTATTCTCTCCATCCAGTCTTGCTCAGTTCTCTTTTTTTCTAGTTTTTTTTTTGGGGGGGGCCATCCTCTCCCCGTTGCCTCTTATCTCTTCCTCGCAGCCAAGCCAAACACCTGCGCAAACCCATTTTCTGTTAACGCCAGTGCCTATTTGTGCGCGCGCGTTGTTTTGTGCGTGCACGCCGGCGAGGACGAGAAAGCTTTTTCTTCACGTTCCGTCGCTCGTTTCCTGTTTGTCCAAATTCATTCCTGTTCCTCCGCATGCGTCTCCTCCTCCTCCTCCTTCCATCTCCTGCTCTTCAGTCTTAAAATCTGTTGAAAATCTGCGTTTCCACCTGAGCGCCCTGCTTCCCGCTGCACGTCTAAGTGGGTATATGTTTACCTGCGTGGATACGGTGTGGATGCACATCTTTCCCCTGGCCAGCGGTGCATCAGGCACAACTGCGGCGTTTTCTTGTTCGGCCCACACAAGATTGCCTTTTTCCTCTCCTCCTTTGTCATTTTAATGCCACTGGGCCGCCACTGCCGGCAGGATGCTTTTAGGTTTTGTCTCCTCTTCTTGTTAACGGGATATCTCAGGAAAACCTCGAAGGAGTTTCTTCATATTTGGCACAGGCGCTCAGCAGGGAGAGCGGATGTGTTTATTGCAGCTTCTGTTTATAGTCACGGCTACAGATTTAAATCCTCCCAGAATGGGCTTTACATGCATTTCCCTTTACAAACTCGACGGCCGAATTCCGCTTTCATTAGAAACCAGAAGTCGTCTGAAGAGCAGCAACCAGCAGAGGGCAAATTAGTGTAGTTTTTATGAACGGGCTGGCTGGTGGAGGCAGTCCGCTGTCGTTTTAGGGTTTTTCTTTTCTTTGGTTTAATTCTCTAAATAACCAGGAGGTTATTCAGGTTTTAATTCAGCCGCAGTCTTCTGCAGGCTGGCTCCTTAAACGGGCTCAGAGATGTTTAACTGTCTCGGCCTGCGGAGCTGGAAGAGATCAGCCGGAAACAGGAACTGTTGAGATTCGGAGGGGCTGCTGGACTCTCTGCTGCAGATGTTTTCTTAGATGCTCTCCATTTCTCCCTCTACTGCGATTATTATCCCCCCCCCCCAAACTTGTTCTCTGTCCTGTACACCTATTGGGAAATAAAAGAAAGGATGACCCAGATGGAGTGGGGGATGAATGAGGAGGAGTAGAACGCAGGAAAACATGGATTGATTAAAAGTGGGGAATGCGGGACACCTACACTCATCTCTCCTCCATCTCGTTTCTATTTTGCCACCCAGAAGGACGAAAGGAAGGCGAGGTGACAGAAAAGAACACGTCATGCCGAGAGAAAACAAGTTGGCGTCCTGTGTGTGCCTTTTCATCGGTGTGTGTGTGTGTTTGAAAGCAGGTACTTGTCTATCGGCGAGTGTGTGCGAGTGTTTGAAGAGGGATTCTCAAACAGCATTATTAACTCATCTGAGTTTTAGATGGGTTGCCTCCTTTCCTCAGACAATGCGCTCACACACACACACACACACACACACACACACACACAGTCACAGAGAGCTGTGCTGTGCTTCTTGACAGCTCCCCAGGCTCCTATCCTGGAAAGGCGAGACAGGAGAGCAGCGGAGCATGCTGGCATCGTAGAAGACCCGGACGTTCATCCCTGAGCCCTCCAGCTCAGTTAATACTTAATGTCCTAGCACACACACACACACATGCACGGTCATACACAAAGTGGTGTAGCCATGCTTACACACAGACACAGTGGATGAAATATTCAGCAATCCATGAAATAAAGATGAACATTGATGGAATGAAACTCTCTAATTTATCGGGACCCTCTCTCTTTGTTAGACAATGATGGCACGGTCGTATGAAGCTTGGACGCACACACCTGCACAGAATTAACCGCAGCTGAGGATTAGAAGCGGCCGCTCACGGCTACCAGCTGTGTGCAGCGGTTTTTATTTCTCTTTTTAAAGAAATTCCCACGGCGTCTGTGCTGTCTGACATGCGGCGCGCCGACGCTGGCTTATCAAAGTGAGAGCATTTGAATTTTACAGCGGTTTAATTGTAAGCACATACGCACACGGAGCGTGTAAGTAGGGCAGCCGCCTTGTTCCCTTCCATGCCACGGCGTCGGCAGCGAGCAGGAAGTGCAGCCGCGAAGATTAATAATGCTGGCTGCCATTTGTAACATTCAGATAGAAGTTTGGTAATCAGTTAATTAAATCAGCTAATTAAATCAGTGTTTGGAGGCGTGCGTGTTTTCCACATTTTGCTTTCCTGAATGGCTGCAAACAGCGGGAGGGAGACGGGAGGAAAGCACAGGCAGCCGATGGAGAGAGGGAATATGAGGGCCTGTTGAAAGATGGGCCTCCGATGATAAAGGGCACGGTGCGCACGTGTCTCTGCACATGTGTTTAACAAGCGTGTGTGGTCGGGAGTATTTAGGTCGTGCACATGTGTGTGTGTATATTTTCAAGCAGCATTATTAGCTCATCTGGATTCGGTTCCCCCTCGCATGTTCAACTTAAACAGTTTCCAACAGCAACAAGCTCAGTTCCCCTAAGTGGGGGAGTTTCAGGCGTGTGCGCTTCACATTTTCCACTGATGTCAGCGTTTGGATGCAGAATCACCTATAAGTGAACGTTGTTACGCTGCAAATGCTCTTCCCCCGTCACAGCCGGCGTGAATGCAGTGTTACCAGCACTGATGGCTCTCTCTGTCAGATAAAAGCCAAGGTGAAGTAAATGTTTCTATTCATCACTTCCAGTTCAGACTAAACTTTCAAATTGTTGCCATTTTCAGAGTTCAACAGCTTCCTGAAACTGTGTGGCATAAAGGAAACCATTAAGATCAATGGAACCTTGGCATGAATTAAAAGCATAACTGGGGGAAATTAATACGCAGAATAATCAGAATTGCCTAACGTGAAAGCTTGCCTGTGTAAGAATGTTTTTTTTAAGTGAATCCAAAGGTGGCACTAATGAAGTCCAAACTCCTCAGGCAGTGTGCTCAAAGCCTTCCAGCCCAGACTCCTCATTTAGGGCCCCCCAGGCTTGTTATTTCTTGCAGCACCTTGAGCACATTAAAGCCGAGATGATGAAGCCTGTATCAGAAGTGCTCGATGATTTTATTCGTCCCCGACTCGGAGATGTTTGCAAGAACAGGCTGCAGGCTGGAGGGAAAAACGGGTTCGCATTTAGTTGCACGTCTCTGTGCAACAGGGAGAAATTTTCAGAGTGTGTCTATGTTTGTGTATACATGAGATTTGCTTCTGGTGTGTGTGTGAGCTTGCAAACATGACATCAATCATGTCTCATCCCGCGGTGCTCTAAAAGTGTGGGATCCCCCACCGCTCGGCAGATTGACACTCCAGATCTCTGCTAGTGCCACCCTTTAATCTGTCCCCCACGCCTCGCTTTAATCCCTCCCCTGCCAACCTGCGCTGACAGGTGGAGGTTGCACCGGGGTGCCCTTGACCTCCGCTGCGTGGTGGGTATACACAGGACTGGATCAGACCAGATCAGACCTGGCTCTTTCTGCCTGTCTGTGTCAGGGAGCTGGAGTAAGCTATAGGTATCAGAAAAGCTCCTGAGGGATTTTTTATTCCTCCAGCAGTGAGTGCAATAAATCTCTCCACACCCTGTTTGATGTCCAAACATCTTCAGGCACGCAGGTCTGCAGAAATCGAAGTACTTTTTACTGAAATGACACTGGTAGATGAGCTGATTTTCATCCCGTGTACTGGCCGAGTGACATCCCACCGTGGCCTTTTTTTTTGTTGTTTTTGTTGCGGTTTAGATCCAAAAGGAAAGTGAATTTGATAGTTTGCAATATGTCATTCATGATTTTTCAGAGCTCCTTCCTGGCAGATGCGTCCGCCTTCCTGTCTTTGTCTATTGACAGTAAGCAGAGACAGATAATACATCAGTCGTCTGAAAAGACACAAGCCAGAACCCAGCGAAATAACAATAACACAAGCTAAATCAAATTAAGACCTTTTGTTTACTCTCAAAGACCATATCGCAGAGACGAGTTTTTCATTCTTTCTGGAAGTGATAGGCAGATAAAGGCTTCTCCTGGAGGTTGGAAATGAGCATAGATCTTTTCATTTATTCTCACTAAGTTTAGATACCAACAGAGTAATATGAATCACAATTGAAACATTACGGAGATTCACTAAACATCAGCAAACCCCTCAGTTAAACGGCCTGCGTGTTAGAACAGATAAGTCTGCTTGTCTGAGTTATTTATGTAGCCTGACTCTGACACTAAGTGGTTGTTTTTGCAGGTCAAAAGCAAAGAAACAGAAGAACTGAATAGACTTTTACTCTAAAGCCTGATGCTCCGCAGACGTTTTGCCCGGCATGAGATCTGATTAACTTTTCCTGCTCCGAACAATGGTCGAAGCTTATAAAGGAAGCCCTGAATTTGCTTCATATACTTGTGGGACTTGAGCTTCAGGGTGGGACAGGGCCAAAATAATAAACAGCACAGGGTTACAGCTCCATGGGCTTATCTGTTGGTTAAACACCCACCCCCCGATCACCACACATCATCCCCTCGCCCTTTAGAATACGCCGTTTATTTATTCATAGTCCCAAGTTCAGTGTGAAAGACAAGGAAAAGGGAACGGCTCGAAGTTCACAGCAGCAAAGGGCGACTGGGACAGAGGCTGCACAGACCGACACCGCCTCTACTGTCTCAGCTCAAACCGATTTGAAGGGTAATATCGGAAAAATAATATGCAAGTATTTTATCTTTTATTTTCTAGTTCAAATGCACTAGACATGACCATGAAAGAGAAGGAATAATGAATCTGAGCCCAGTCCAATACACCATAGAACCCCTGTTTCCCAAAGCAGGCATTTATATGTCTGGGCTGTCCTTGAAGGGGAGCGCATTCAGACCCTCTGGATACCAGCATGCATCACACACATTTCCACATTTTTGTCTTTGGCCTTGGGCTATACCTGGCAGCCTCGGATACAGGCCCGTCGTTGCCCCCGGAGACCTGCGAATACCCTAATAATCACATAATGGCTGCCGGTGGCTCATAAGCTCCGGGCTGCATGATAGTTTAGA
This sequence comes from Craterocephalus stercusmuscarum, assembly GCA_037177115.1. NCBI lineage: Eukaryota > Metazoa > Chordata > Actinopteri > Atheriniformes > Atherinidae > Craterocephalus > Craterocephalus stercusmuscarum. Next base: position 15,351,004 of record JBBDHI010000021.1, on the reverse strand, counting down.
GCTTTTTAAATGTCTCCTGCAGGGAAGATTAGTAATGTGGTCATCCTGTGCAGACAAGTGAGTCTGAATTCTCAGACTAAATGTCTGCTGCTATCGCTGAAGCGTCCTTGCAGCTCAGTGATCGATCCCAATTTGAATTACGTCGCTGTGCTGGGCCTTTGTGATCTCATCAGCAGAACTATAATGTAGGAAAAATAAATCAACAAAATTCCTCTTTGAACAAGTTCTCCTGTTTTTAATGAAAACTTTTTGTTAAGGGTTCAGGATACGGACGTCAGTCTGAGCCGCTCGCTTATCTGCTACGGCTTCTTTGTTTCTAAGATTTACCATTTATTATGTCTGTGTACACACACACACACACACACACACA
>JBBDHI010000021.1:15336678-15348701 GCA_037177115.1 Craterocephalus stercusmuscarum | reverse complement strand
CCCGACGCTGTGTGACTGATATTCCTGGCTATTCCTGGCTCGGCTCGCGCAACATCATTTCCCATCGCTCCTATCGGCACAGATGCTGGCCCGTGCACGCCCCGCTGTACACCCCACAGCACACATGCACACGTAATGTGCAGCACTCTGCATGCATCCCGGCTCCAGCTGTTCCAGCAGTTAGTGGGACATGGGAATGCCGCGATGGGAGAGCTGCAGATCCCTGCAGAGGAAGAAAAGGGGGATGAAGTGAGAGATGGGTGAGGAATGAGGAACGACCCCCAGTGCCAGGGGGGAGGACATGAGAGCCGGATCGTGCTCCGGGTCTGGGAAGTCTCACTGCAGACATTCTGGGCATTTCTAGATGTGGGGGAGGGGGGGTCGCGGAGCAAGGGATGAATGCCCCTGGAATTTTCCAGGAATGTTGGATGGGGCTTTTTTAGAGGCGGCCTTTTCAATGAGGGCAGATGTGGCCCTGAGGGAAATCACAGAATCATCATTCCACCGCTGCTTACCTTTTTCCCTCCAACACACACACACACACACACACACACACACATTCCTGCAGAACATTTCTGCTTTGCGACTATCAGGGGGGAAAGTTTAAAGGCAAAGTTAACCCCCAGCTGTGGGGAGTACTTACCTCCAACCCATACAGATGGTTTTATTTACTTTTTACAAGGATTTATGTTTGCAGGTTTGAAGCTCCTGCCAGCTGCTGGTCGCACTCTGGAGGTTAAACACGACCAAACAGAGCTCAGGTTTGGTTAAATCCCTCTGTTCCAGCAGCGTCTCTTCGGCACGTGCTCGCTCCGCTAAGCTCGCTCTGACTCCTGCAGAAACCTTTAGTTTGCTCCTCCACCGCCTGTTTGCCTCCATCACCGCCACACCAGGCTGCTAAATCTCAGGTCCGCTCTCTGAAGCTTAGCGTAGGTAGCCCAGCCCCGCTGATGGGCAGGACGGCATGGCGTAGGCTAGATAACATATACTTGTCCTGCGGGCTCTTAGCTTTCCCGTTTCTCTTAAGGTTGATCTTTTTCAGCAGTTAGTAATGTTTCTTGTTATACCGGGACGAACCACCGTGGGCGGATTAACAGATAATAGGCGGTGAGAAGACTCTGGAAAACGGCACGGGGAGCGTTCAGCACAGTGACCCAGTGTGGGAGGTGTGCAGGCAGGCTCTGATAAGGGCCAGACTGCTAACTGCCTCCTCCAGATTCCACTGAATGCTAATCAGGAGGAGCAGAAGACAAGTTTGGCCTGTTTCTCTTATTTTCTCTGCAGAGCGTCTGCCGCTTCTGTTCACATCTATCTCTTGTCTTCTGGTATTTTTTTTTTCTGCTCTTCTTTCTGTCCCGTTTCTCCCTCCTAGACGGTAGACATAGCTGCTAGAAGCTTTGCAGATTTAGCATGAAAATGAGGGAAATAATTTGGCTCTGCAGTGCAGCCATGTTTCTGTGCATGCATGTGCTGTTGACTCACCATATGGATCAGCTTCATTTGCATGGTATATTTCTCCCTCGCTCATGGTCCATTGTGACTTTATCCCTACCAAACTCTCTTTTAAGCAGCAGAGGAGCATATGAACTCTAACTGTGACCTCAGCACACAGTCTAGCCCCCACCTCCCCCCTTTTTTTCCCGTGTTATACCCCCTGCCACAGCATCTTATCCAAGGATTTGTTTGGGATTCTCCCGGATTCCCCCCCTTTTATCGCTGCGCTTGTACGCCAGCCTGTGCTTGTCTCTCCTCGCTGAGCACATGAATATAATTACAGATCACACTCCACCCACTCGGCGTTTAATATCTTCCAGTGAGACAAAAATCTTGTATTGTTGGTTTTGGAGAGAGTAGGATGTGCTGTCACACATTCACACACACTGATACTACTGTTATACTCGAGTAGAGTCTCCATTGACAAATATCTACTGCAAAGCGCAGCAGCCAGCCCCGTCCCCCAGTGGATTGCAGTCTGCTTAGCATGATGTGATGAACCAGACTATTACATGGCCATTAAAGGGAATATTTGTTGACTTTATTTTCGTTTTTCTTGCCTCTCTAGTGCTTTTCCTCTGACCCTTGGGCTGTGTTTACCTTAAATTTATATGCTAAAATAATCCAGTCAATGGGGATGGATATATCTTGCCTTCCACTTGGTGTTTTTCCCTTTTATTCATCTTCTATTGCAGAAAAATCCCATAACTTAGTCCCAGTTTGTGAAGGTAGAAGAGCCACCTTATGCTTTTTTGAAGTTGTTTAAGGCGCATGAGTGGATTTCGTGCCAAATGCAACCAGGTGGCACAAATTTTAAAAGGCGCTGTGGATTCAGATGGAGGCAGCCAGGCTCTAAATTGACTCACTAAATGCTTTATTGATGTAAGAATGTTTCAAATACCAGCATTTACATTTGTAATGTTTCTGAATTCCTGCAGAATCGCTCTGGGTGGTGTCCACAGCTGAACGCTTAATCGTTACTGACAACATGAGCGGTTCCTGCAGCTGAAACAAACTCCCCGCATGCAGCCCGCCTTCTGCTGCGCTGAACGTCGAGGTGTTGATGTTGCTAAGTTTCTATCTTGCTTGGTTGACGAAAAGCGTTGCCAGGCCGACAGCTGCTCCAGCTCCACATTCCCCCCACATGTGATCCAAGATTGGAAACTCAGGGGAGCGTCTGCCTGCACACACACATACACACACACACACACACATAGTGTGCTGCATGTACTTAGAGCCAGACATGCACCAGCTTTTAATCACATAGACACATAAGGAGGGGAGAAGAAGAGCTGTAGAGGCTAGATGTCACAGGCCTTATAATAGTGGGATGCCCTCCTAAGCTGCTTCACTGCAGAGCCCAGAAAATCAAACTGTCATATCAATGAAAAGCTGAGCCCCTCCCAAAAAAATCTCCCACCCCCCCCCCTGTCTTCTTCACTTTCTCAGACCTTCTTCTATCTCCCTGCCTCCCATTTTTACATGCTTGCCTTAAGAAGCAGGTTTGGAGTTTTGAGGCAGAGAGAGCAGGCTTTTCAATTATTTTCGGTGTCATTTAGTAGCACGAGGAGAGGAGAAGAAGAGGGAGATGAGAGGAAAGGGAAGACGGGGCGGGGAGTGGCGATGTAGAGCTGTTTGTGGCAGACTAAATGGAGATCTAATTCAATTTCAGCTATGACCAAAGGCCAGGTTCCTTTACTAAAAGCTCGCTTGTACCAAATGCAAACACATCTGTTTTTTCCTCCTTTCTGCTTAAGACAGGAACTTCAAAAAGGGGCATGACTTTCATCCCTCGCCACATGCTCCTCCTCTCATCTTCCTTTTCTCATTTCTCTTAAAAGATTACTTGACAGCAACATCGAGGTCTCTACTCCGGCCCTCTGTGTTGGATGTTGTGCAGAATTAACAAGCTTTCGATCCTCTGAATGCGCAGTCAATATGCACCCAGCAGATGGTGCGTGGCACTGCTGCTTTTCCTCTTCCTCTTTTTTTTTTCCCCCTCTATCCAGTCGCCAGTAACGATTTGCTGCTCGGTGTATGCTAGCTGCATGTTGCTCTCTGTTTGTTTGTTCTGCTCTCTTTCTCTCTTTGTCACAGATGTAGCCTGAAATCACGTCTGTCACACTGGCCCTAATCTCGGGGTTAGCAGCTGCCAGTCGATTCTGCGCGTGTGCGGCGAGTGCGCGTGCGTGCGGATGATAAAACAAGCAATTAAAATCCATGAAACACTCAGGTCACCTGAATGTGAATGTATTTTTTTTAAAGCTATTGGTTAGATAAATAATCAGACGTTCTGTTGGGAGTTGCTTCATCCGGATGCGAGTTATGAGGAGACATCTTATTATAGTTGCACGATAAGAGTAAGTCTGCAGGTGGCAACTGGTTGGCATAGTTTGGTTCTGGTGAAAGGAAACGGATCATAAGCTTATTTGCATGCTCATTAATTTCAGCTTGAATAATCGTCACAAAAACCAAAGTCTAAAAAGTTCAAAGTTGTGGTTTAACAGGAGAATCAGATGAGTAATTTCTTGAAGTACCCTTACATACATAACCCAAGTAAAATAAACACTTCAAGCCTTTGCTTCTTTTTATTTCATTTATTGAAACCACAACCAACGTAACAGGGCTGTGATAGTTAAAATCTCACTGTAATGTAGGCTGATACAATCAGAGAGGAGTCCCTCTGACACGGCTGGACCTGCTCCATTGTCAGTCTCACTAAACAATGGCTGTAAACTCTATCTTCATATTTACCAGATGTAAATGAGAGCCTCTCCTCTGACTCTGAGCAAGATGGCAAACAGTTTTATCTCCCAGAATGTCAAACCGTTCCTATAAGATGAGTCTGAACCGACTGAGAGAAGGACAGAAAGAGGGAGAGAAGGAAGGATGCCACAGCCTCACAGCTCATTTGAGTCAAATTTGGAGCCGTGAGCTTGAGTTACACTGCTAGACAATGGGCCTCTTTCAACCCAAACTCACACTCGGTCTCACACAGAAACACACACATTCCCGACACAGAGGCATTCTGTCTCGAAAACTGTTGTTGCTTCTGTTGCACAATATTTGGCTCATATTATTTCATTATGGCCCCGTCTTCCTGGTCTCTTGCCTCTCCTGCCATTTCTGGTTTTTATTTTCTTGGAAGCTTGTTTTTTGTTGGTCTGATTAGAGATTTTGTTTGTGCGTGTGTGTTGTAACGTATATTTTCCCTGTAATGTATGGTTACGTACGATAACAAAGGCTCATTTTAGCTGTGAAATCCTTTTGACATTATGTCTTCCAAGCTGTAGCTGCATAATGAGTAGAAGTAGAGGCCGGAGGGGGGAAAACCGGGGAATGTCGTGATTTTTCTTTAATTCCCTGGAATTCTTTCTCCCGTTTTCCTCTCTGCCTCGCTCATGCCTTCCCCACCCTCCAGGCAGTGCTCATTAGCCCCTTGGCCCTCTCTAAACAGGTGGGGCATGTTTGGCACAGCCTTCCGACATGCAGTCAGGCTTAATTAGGCTTAGAGGACCCTCATAGACGCACACACAAATACATACTCATATGCACCCTTCCCCTCACACTTTCCCCTCCACTCCTAAAGAGCCAAATGTCCCCTGCTCTGTTTCCTGGAGGGAGGCTGCGGCTCCTGGGCTGGACAGCAAAAGTCCAAGCTCAGGCCCGTCTCCAGGACTGGCAGACTCATTGACTGACTGGAATCCTGATGGCACCCCAACCCCGCTTTCCCTTTTCTGTCAACCACTGCGCATAAGCCCTATCAAAGGGCAAAGCAAGTTTATTTGTATGGCACTGCTTTGCACCCATGTCTTCAAAGTTTATAGAAAATTTCCTTTCATTGTGTTTTTAGACTGTGCGATATGACAACAACTGCAGAGAGCACGTAGTTGTGCCTATTTAAGGAAGTCATGTGACGCTCCAAAAACTGCTGTTTGGAGCTCTTTGGTTGGAAGAGAGATGAGACTCTACATCACAAGTACTCTGCAGGATACTTACACCTACAGAACAACCACACAGAGCTTTCGACAAATTTTTGTGCGTTGCGCCACCTTTACCTCATGCCTGCCGACACGGACGCTGGATCCACGTGGGACTATCATACACAAATGTAATTTATGGAAAGTTGGTAAAGAAATAGCCTCAAACTTTTGCAAAGGCTCTCAATTGTCTGGTTAATCTTTAGTGTTCAGGCGGAAGGACATCACTGTGCGTGATCTGTTCGTGTCGCTGACACTGTGATTGTAGAAAGGCTAGCACTAGCCTGCTAGCATTATCATAGCACTAGCTAGTTCGACAAAGTGAGAAAAACATTTTTTTTTATTTATCCCAAATAATTTTATCATCGAAAACATTCAACAATTTTATAGCATATTTCACAATTTCCTGCTGTCATGCATCCAAACACACACACACAGACACACACACAGACACACACACAGACTAACCATCAGTTCATCCTTTCCTTGGCTTGCCTTTACCTCTTAATCTTTGCTTTTTCTCGCCGCCTCGGCCCATTTCCCAGCTGAACTCTTTAGTTGCATGACATTTTTTTTTCAAGGGTGCCATAAGTCACAGTTATCCTCATGTGCGTCTCCTGTTTGCTTCTTGTTTGTGCTCCACATGCGTATCTGCTGAGCTCTCTGGGTAGATGTGAACGATCACCTGTGTCTGCATAATTACAGGCAATCTGTGTTTTCTTTCCAAAGCAAACACTTGACACAACCTTGAAAGAGAGTTTTCTTCAAAAGAAAGAGAAAATCCTTGTGCAAGAGCTCATTATCCTGCGTATTCATATAATCAAATGCCTGCTCTCGTACGCATGTGTGTACAGATGTAACGCGGGAGCGGAGAGGTGAGTGAAAGTGCCGTTGAAGTGGGATTGAATGCGCGTGCGTGTGTGTGGTCGGCGGGGTTGCACTGGGCAGGTGGGGAGGCTTGAATGTTAACTGCCTTATCTCTCCGATTTCACACTCTCGCCTGGAGTCACGCACTCAGACACAATGCACGCTCACAGAAACACCCTGTTGCCTCCAGTCTCGTACGTGGCGACTGATTAACGGGGAAGCGGGGGTCACGCACACATATAGACACACTCGGGCACACACTAATCCCAGCCAGAGGGGAGGTTTTTGTGTGCTGAGTGTGTTAATGAGTGTGCTCGGCTGCTTCTGTAATTGGGCCACCTGTCTACTCATTAGCCTCGTTACCCAGCCTTTTAATTGCCCCCGTACTCTGCCTCACGTCTCCTCCTTCTTCTCTTCTTCTGCTTTCCCCCTTTTTTTCCCTCCCCATGGAAGTAAGTGAGCTTTTGGGACATATCGATAATCTGACATCACCCCGTATGGCTTGGATTATGTCATAACACGCAGGTGTGTGTGTGGGAATTGGGTGTGGGTGTGGGTGTGTTAGTGCAGCTGCAGCGTACTCGTGTATCAGCATATTAGCAAAGTGACTGCTCTGACCTCGTATCAGGAGACGTATGAGCAGGATGATGGGTGGAAGGGGCCGCACTCGCACACATCCAGGATATCAGGTTGATTTGTGTTACCTTGAATAACCTACAGCTACCCCCGCCTACCTCTCTCTCTTCAAACCAGCTCATGATTTGTCTTGGCTTCATGACAGTGTAACTAGTTTTACTGATTTTCCTTTTTCTTCAGTCAGCTTACCATACACTTTTTCTTTGTTTATTTAGTTAATCTATTAGCACCATATAACTCCAACTCATTCTACAGACTCTTTATCCTTTAATTAAAGTCCCTTTTGAGCCAAATTCAGTTGAAACTCTTTCTTTACTACTTGGGGACACAGCTATGAGCCAGGGGCAAAAGTTGTTCATCATATGCTGTCTTCAAAACGATAATTGATTTTCTCTGCTGAAGAAGGGCGACTCACCGTTCTTCCCAAACTTCTTTTTTTGTGATATTACAATCTCTTATTTTGAGCTGATTTCAGTCATGGTAACATTGGTAAATAAGACAGAAGGCATGTTTTTCACATGGTCGTCAGAGAAAGGAAGGGAAGTCAATAGGGGATTAATTTAGTTTTCTTTTAGTTTAGTTTAGTTTTCACTCAGATACACTCTGCTTTAGAGGTTGTGCAATGTTGCTTTTGCTATAGAGAAAGATACCGTGTCCTTGCTTGAGAAACTGAGAGGAGCACTTTGCATTTGACTGAGGTGAAAAGTTGTGTCTGTGTGTGTGTCTGTGTGTGTGTGTGTGTGTGTGTGTGTGAGAGAGAGAGTGTGTGACCCAGCAACCCACTAGATTGTCAATTGTCCCAGCTGGACTTCAGCTCCCGCAGTAATCAGCACATCAAGGTTTACAACTCGCCGGATCTCCTCTGCCTTGAGTGGCTGCCAATGTTTCAAGGATAGCTGGATTAGATAATACTTGACATTTCCTTTTCTATGTGATATTATTATTTCATCAGCAGATTGGAGCTAACTGTGATGTGTTACCACCGCTGGCTGATGACAACACGGTTTATATTAAGGAAATTTGTTGTAGTTTGAATGAATATTTCTGTTTTTGTGCACCAGTTTGTTGATTATCAGAACCTGAGCTCGGCAAGGACGTGTCCTCCCCTTGACATCACAGTAGTCTCAATATGTCCTTGATGCGGCACCTTACTGATGGACTCTTTAGCAATGCAACAATGAAAATAAAACTGCTTGCATCTAACCGCTAGCATTTCTGGTGTCCTTACATGTAACACTCGGGCTTAATCAGATCTAACAGTGACTCTATGGAGCCGACGGGCTAAAGTCCACACAATGTCCCCGTCCCTCTGGTGCCTACTTTTACATTGTCACGTACAGCTGCTCTGTGTGATGTTGAACCTATCTCAGGCCTCCTGGAAAAGCTTCTAATTGGACTTTATCTTTAAGACAAATAGCTGAAGGGAACAGAAATACTGTGAATCTAAAGGTACAACATTTGCTTCATCATTAAAAATCTTTTCCAGATTCTACTAATTACACGTCAGTATTATTGTGCATCCCAAGTATTAATGACGCAGACACCTGTGCGATGGCAGGAAAGATGCAAATAGCATTGGCGAACACAATTAACACTGTCGCAGAGGATAATGAAGAAGCAAATTAATCAACACATCATTTCCACTCCAAATCTTATGGCACAACCTGTGACGGCTGAAAAATGCGCCTCACCTGGTGATATGTATCATTTTGTCATATTTTTCAGCTATTTCAGGGATGCTTAATTTTACACTGTAAGACCATAAGAATGATCAGTGATTACTTGTGCAACCCTCCTTGTCCTCCAACAGTTCTCCTCCCAGCGAATCCATCTTACTTCCTCCCCCTCTCCCACTCGCTGTCTCTCTGTCAGACAGTTATCTGGGTTATTGCCAGTCAAGTTACATGAGAGAGCAGGCGGTTGTGCATTCCTGCTCAAGCTTTGCACTCGGGGGATTCCCTCCCCTGTCTCTCTCCCCTGCCCTCCTTTGTTTTTGTACATTCCTGAACTGCAACATCCAACTCCCTGAGCCGTGGGCTACACTTCCATGCGTTGCTTTTCCCCGTTTGCCACCCCTCTTTGTCTTGTAATCAGGGAGAGACTAGCTCTGTGCTGAAATGTAGTGAAACTGTGCATTATGTTGCACTCATGGCTTAAGCTAAGCGTTCACACGCTCCCTCCTTTATGGTGGCGCGGCAGCTTACACCTCCGCTGCTTTTTTTTTTTTTTGGTTAAGAACGCCTCTCATGAAAAGACAGAGGTGCCCGTCTGGATACTTTGCCTGCAGGGTTTCTGAATATTCTCACTCTCAGACCAAAATCCACAGTTTTTTTTGTGTGTGTTTGGCTTTCCTTTTCAGATCCCAAAAAATGATTGTATTTGTTGCTAATTAAACTCTAACCTGAAATAACTCGTGTTTTACTCTTCTGGCCTGTGGACCAGATTATGCTTGATCAATTTTCTTAAATTCATGTTTTTGCAAATCATCATCGAGCTAATTGAAGTCCAACGCAGTAAGTGTTCAGATTCCTTCGTCTGTCTTACCATCCACACTGACGCTGCTTGTGGAAAATATACCATTTATGCTTTGAAAAACACAGCTAGTCTACATTAATCAACTAAAAAACAAAGCCACTGAGTGGCAGTGATCATTGTACCATATCTGCATCTGTCAAGGGCAAATATATTAAGCAGCAAGTCAAACTTGAAGCTGATTTGCAAATGATTTTGTTTTGATGGCTGGGTTGAGCGTCTCCTAAGCCACACGAAGAGGGTTTTCAGAAAACTTTATTATCCCCTTGAGGGAGTTCCCAGTATGCAGCCATTTGTACCGAAACTGTTGCAACCAGTAAACCAGAGACCAAGATCCTGGATGGCAAATGTTTACTCTGGCTTGGTTGCACAGAGGGAAGACCAGTGGTTATGCACTCTGCAGAGCTTTGTACGGCTTTGTAAGAGCATCAGCAAGTAACTATGAAGCCACCAACGAGGTTGCCAGGTCTGGTGAATCATGTTTTCTGTTGACGGCAGGTTGTATGCCTTGGGTAGGGCGCGAGCTGGGGAAAGCGAGGTAATGCTCTTTAGATGCTCTGCTGCATAAAAACTTGAGTCCCTGTTTTCATGTCGAGATGGTAGGACATGTATCAAACCTCCCCCTTGGCTTGCCAAGTCTCCGTCTGATTGAGCATCTGTGAGAAGTGCTGGAAAAGCCGGTCTGATCCATGCTGGCTCCACCTTACAGCTTTGAGGATGTGTTACTGATGTCTTGAGGCCTGATAACGGAGTGAACCCTCAAAGGACTCATGGGGTTCTGGCCTAAACAGAGTGGAGCTGTTTGCCAGCCAGAGAGAGTCCTAATGATGTGAGGCAGGTAGTTTTAAAAGATTGCAGCTGATCTGTCTTTTTTATTATACATTTATATTTAGAAAACTTCACTTCTTGGCCCAGGCTTGTTTTTTTCTTTGAGAACAGAGAATTTCTGCGTGTCCTCACATGTACCCGCACACTCTCACATGTCTGCTTCATTCCCAAATGCCCCATCCATGTCCTCGCACTCCAGCGCTGTCTCCTGATACTCCCCTTTCCTCTTACTCTTTGTTTTCTTCTGACCCCGTCTGTCATACGTCTTCTGTGTTTAAAGTCCAAATTGCCGAGGCAGCCTGTCTGAGTCCTGAGGCTGTTATTGATCAATTAACAAAGAGAGCGGTGCAAAGAGGAGGAGTGAGCCAGGCCAAACAGAGAAGATGCCTGCGGAGGTTTTCTGAACTGGAGGGTCTATTTCTGTCTGTCTCCGTGCGTCATTATTGGCCAGAGCACCCAGGATACATGGGATGAATTGACGAATGGCGCGCGGAGCAGGGGAGAACAGGAGTAGGAGGGAGGCCGGAGGGCGAAGTTTAGTCTTGAGAGGTCATCTTCTCGAACACCGAGATGAAAATATGGGACATTTTCAGCTTGGCTGGAGCCTGAAGCCGATATGTTCTTAACAAGTCCGATTCTAGTCCAACCTGATAATCCGCTGGTTTAGGCCAGCATTAGTGTGGAATAGCTAAAAGGGAACATGAAGGAGTCACATCAAGTCCTGACTTGTTTCTCTGTTTTCTAATGCACAGAAACACCCACTGATGGTTGATATCATCTGCATTTGCAGCCAGCACATTCCTTGGGTCCATTTTTTTTCCGCATGCAGAGTGCAGGCACATGCTTGGCATACGGGGCTTTTCATTGGAAGGGCAGATGTCCGCAAGTATCACAGATAAGGATTGGGTCTTAGTTGGAATTGCCTTGTAATTTCAGTGGATTGGGTCACACTTCCCCGAAGATTCATGCTAGTTTTAATCTGAGAAACCTAAAATGGAAATACACTAGTGGGGACAATTCGATATTTTCTCCCAAGTATAGCCTTTGCATGTTGGTATTATTAGTACATCTACATCTTGTATGAATCTTTTCCGGACTGTAAGCCCTCACTGTTTTATGAGTTAGATATTTAGAGGAGAGATATATAATTTACTGTCTTTTGCAGTTATGTGAGTTTCAGTGTTAGTTGAAGGATTAAATCATTACTTTTTATGTTGTGTCTGTTTTCTCAGAGACAAAATGATCCCCATAGGGAGGTCCGGTTTCTCTGCAAGAGGATGCAATATAAAAAATTCGATTTCCGATTCTTTTCTTTTTGTCAGTAGCTAACCCCCCTAACTCAGACCTAGTGATGGATTGTCGCTCTATATAGTATCTAGCAATGATGCAGTAAGCAAAACACATGCGATGACATTGTGGTACTATCCTTGAATTAGGCCCATGAATCGGTTTGTCTTCAATATATGAATTTGGCTTCTGACTATTACGAGAAAGTGGAAAATCAAGATAAAATGCTTACTGTGTTATGTTTTGGGCTGCAGTCCTAGTTAGTCCTGGTTTTGGTTTATGATATAAAGCCCAAGCATTCCCTCCTCCCTAAGCACCGGCCATATTTCAATGTGTTGACTTCAGCTCAGACCAAGATGACAGAAGGAGAAACTTTGCTCATCAATCTTTACAGAGGAG
>JBBDHI010000021.1:15301436-15312706 GCA_037177115.1 Craterocephalus stercusmuscarum | reverse complement strand
GTTTTTCCCATAAGAGACACCATAATATAACAGCTGCCATATATGTGAATCCATGGCATGTAGATACATATAGTCCATTCTATTTTATTAGTTTGATAGATCCTTATGAAAATACACAGTTAATTAATAACATTTTTCTCTCATTGAACTTTGATTTGGTTACACACTGCACCTTTAAATTGCTGTTCCCATAGCGTGAACATGATCGTGACTGCTTAACAACTGTATGTGTTATACTCTTGCATGTTCTCTTTAATTTTGGAGCAGTATGCATACTTAAGTCAATTTGTGTTATGTATTCTCAGCTCATTAAACTACCACATTAATGTTCTTTTTCCTCAGTGAGTTCCTGGCTGAGGAGAGCCAGGACAAGTTCTGGGACTTTGTGGAGGCCAATCTTAACATAGAAGGAGAACATGATGGTAATATAAAACTCCTTCAGACTCTAAAGTGTACTTTCACTTTTAGTCTCTGCAATGGGATCAGCAGAAATTCTGATGTGTTTGCTGCACCAAGGCAGTAATTGCAATTTCATTGTTTTTGTCAAATACTTCTGCATGCAGTAAATAGGAGGAAACTGCAAGCTTTTTTTCCCCCTGTTGTAACAGTTAGATCGTAATGGCTGTAACCACATTTAAGAAGGGATCTGATTAGAAAAGAATGGGAAGAAACAGCTACTATTATCTGACAATATAATGTTGATTCTAGTCTTTTGTATGTGTTTTGTTCTCATGCAGACACAGATCAAGCCTACTATGAGCTGATTGTGAAGAAAGCCAGTGCTTTGCTCAGCTCAGTCCAGCTGAACATGCTGAAGTTTGCCCTCTCATTGAGAGCCTATTCCGCCACAGTTTATTCCTTCCAACAGGTAGCAGGAAGATGACCTTCATTTTACTTGTAAATGTATATTATGTGTCATGTTATTCATAATATGATTGATATTATTATTTTATGATATCTATAGATAGCTTCTACAGAGCCTCCTCCTTCTGGCTGCTCCGCTTTTATCAGTGTTCATGGAGTGAAGACGTGTGATATAGAAAGCTTGGCAACGCTGCTTAAAACTGCACCAGAAAGGTAAAGACAAGCACATTTAATTAGAAAACAGAGCCCATGAATCTATAAAATGATAACTAGTCTCATGAGCGACATCCCTGTCTCTTCTTCAGGCCGAAGCCGTATCTTTTCAAAGGTGATCATAGATACCCAGGATCGAATCCAGATGCACCTGTTGTCATTCTCTATGCTGAGTTTGGGAAGCCGAATTTCCAGAGGTTTCACCGAGTCATATCATCCAGCGTCAGCGATGGCTCGGCATCTTATGTGCTTCGTCATTATGTGGCTGTAAGTGTTTCATACACAATGTTGCTGTCCTGCGTACCGGAGCCTGTTTGAATGGGCTGGGGCATGTTTTTCTGCCTCACCCTGCAGCACAGTGCAGAGTACAGAAACACAACCTCAGAGACATTCCACTGAAACATTTTCCTTCAAAAAAAATACCTTAAAGTGCATAATATATATAAAACAATTCTTTTAAGTCCTGTAGCTTTTTAAGTGAAGAGTGAATTAGTTCAGTTTTGTAAATAATGCCAAATAGAACCTGGAAGAATGCAGTTTTAAGTTCCAGGTTGATCTTCCTTAATGCGACATGAGATTATAATAAACAACCACATTATTAAACATACGTCAAAATTATGATTTGGGAGCACTTGACCTCTTAGTTATCCTCATCTGAAACTAAGTAGGCTTCTCATTTACTCCTGGGATGAAAAATCTTTCTCTAGTTCCTTCTGCAAAGAGGAAGTTGGATTGCTTTTCTCATGCAAATACAGCTGAGACATTTTTTTCTCTGTCTGATTATGTTAACTTATTCTTACCATCTGTCTGATAAGCATGAAGTCTGTGTGCCTGGCTATAGCTTCAGGGCCAGTCAGGGAGCAGTTGGTGTCTTCAGTGCTTAGCAAGCAGATGGTTGTCTGCACTCTTCTGTGGTCACCGGAGCACATGCTTGTAATACAGGTTAAAATGAATTTCTTACAGGTGAGATTACTTCGAGGAGGTTAATGGGGTCTTTTACGACATAAAGAATGTTATAATTGTCAACAGTGCAGATTGACAAAATTACTCAAATAGCCTTTTGTGAACACACCTTCCAGTGGTGCACTTGCTTCATGAATAAGGATGATTTCTTTCTGCATTTTTACAACGTCTCCTCATTTCTCTCCAGAACTCAAGTGGAAAGAAAGTGTATCTGTCAGGATATGGAGTGGAGCTGGCCATCAAAAGCCAGGAGTACAAGGCAAAGGATGACACACAGGTCCAAGGTATACACACTTTCAGGAATACACACTGCCAGTGCACACGAGCCCGCGCTGGCGCAATCCCAGAGGAGTCCTGACATGAATATCAAGTTAATTGATTGTGGTTTCAGGGGCAGAGGTGAATGCTACAGTGATCGGGGAGAACGATCCAGTGGATGAGGTCCAGGGATTCCTTTTTGGCAAACTCAAGTGAGTGACTCAGTGTTAGGCTGCGATAGAAATTCACAGCTTGGTTTAGTTCCAGGAACCGCACCAACCACACTCACTCTAGCCAAGGTTTTTTTCTTCTTGTTTTCCTCCCTCCACACTTAATTCCCTTGAAGATCCAACCCTATCCCTGCTCATCTAACCTGAAAATAACTAAATCAATGTGTGAATTCAACCACACTCTCTCTCTCTCAATTAGCAGTGTAGTCATTTAGCAGGTGCATTTACGCAGTCTGTCCGTCTCTCACCAGGACCCTCTACCCAGAACTCAAAGAACAGCTGAAGGAGTTGAGGAAGCATTTAGTAGAAAGCACCAATGAAATGGCGCCTCTCAAAGTCTGGCAAATGCAAGGTGGGCCTCTCCAAAAGATGCTGTCATGTTTTTATGTCTGGGACATTTTCTGCTCTGCTGTTTCTTATTGAAATTTCTGAATTTGACCATGTGATTAAGCATTTGTTTGTGTTATAAATAATTGTGCAACAGCCCGAAACAAACAAAACCAAAACAGACATTTTGGCAGGCAAGCAAATGTAAACCGTGTAATCTTACATTCACCACCTGCAGGTATTATTCCTGTCATTTTTCAAGGAATCAATTTTTCTGATTGAACGAGTAAATCCGCAGGAGTCAAACAGTTTTGTCAGCCACAGCTGACGAGGGATGAAAATACAATGGCAAAAATCCCATGATCTTATCCCACACCAAATCGATTTTTCCATGATCTGCAGGGTCTTTTATCCTTACAAGTTCACAGATATGTCATCACATAGTGAGTCTAAATAGCTTTGCACACTTTATAGATGGAGGATAGACGCTTAATGTTCACCTTAAACTTTTATCTTCTCCTCACCGCTGTTTAAAAGAATTTCCTGTGGAAATCTGAGGGTTTTTTCATACCTAACCTAACATGGAGGGTTATTCAATTGTTTGTATGTATTTTCCATTATTTCAGGCAACTTCACAAAATGATCTGTATACCTCTGCATCACACTGTTATAATGCTATAATGAACAAAAAACAGGCCCAAAAGTAAAAAAGAAATTCAATTGCTGCCTGAAAAGGGGTGGGAGGAAGAGAACCTATTTAATCCCAACACTTTCTCATCTGTAGCCAAAACAGAGTAAAAAGCAAATAAAATTACAATTCATACCTTCTTTGCAGAAATTCACCTAAACATAACCAAAAAAAGTTGGTGACAAAGTACATCAATTAATTATGTATAGCCTCATTCAAAATAAAAAGAAAATCTAAGGTTGTAATAATTGCATCAATAACCATAAATTGGTTAGTTTGAGTGAATACTCTTTAACCAAACACAAAAGTACGCTCTTTATCCACTCTGATATAATCGGATTTGGAATTACTCGCATGATACTTTGCTTTATTATTATTGTTGGGTTTTCTTTCTGAAAAGGAAAAGCTCTCCTTGCAACATTTATGCTGACATCTGTCGGAGATGCTGTTGATGACAGTAATTAAACTAATAGAAAAAAAACTGGTCATATAGCTGTGTTTAGCAAGATCGATTCTCTTGAGAATCACACAGGCAAGATAATTAGAAAATGAGTTCATTCAGAAGCGATTGCAACACCTGCTTTAACACTGATGACATCCTGTCTGTGGCTCTAACTTGCAGTGTGAAATCTATTTATGTAGATCTCTGATTGTATTTCTTCAGTTTCTTTTTGATACTAGTGCCCTATAATATACGGAAGATATGACGGCATTATCTGCTGCAGCATTAAATCATTATCGATTAGATTACATCATCTATTGATCCATTGTTCAAATTCACTTTTGCAGATCTAATTTAAACGTGTTTTTTGAATTTAATTAATTCCTCTGATAAAGATGGGCTGTATATTTTCATGAAATGATCATCAGTATAAAAATCCTTTTCTATCATCAGGTGTGGTCGGGAGGTGAGTGTAGAGCTGCTTAATTGTAGCAACTAAAGGATGCAAAGGGATGAGGGGGCTGAGCTTGACTGTCAGACTGACATGCAGGCACCTGCCTTTATCTTCTAACCCACTGGGACTCATTAGCTCAGCCTGTTTACAAGGAGAGGAGGACCTCCGGGGGCTAATAATCACACAGTCTGCAACACCAGTACAGAGATGCTCGCTGCATCTCTGTACTTTCTCTCCCTGGAAACCCAGGCTCCATCAACTCACATCTTTTCTACCCTTAGATCCTAAAGGAAATGTGTATGTGAACAGCAAACTGTATATACAGTCCCATCTTCAGAGACTTAAATGATTTAATACCTTAGAATAGTTTTATTTAAGAAGATGAGCATGATTGCATTAAATACATGCATAATAATGCAGCTGTGATGGTTGATTGTGCAGCGTTACAGACTGAAATGTTTCAGCATAACATTGTTGGACATGAGTAGAATTTTTCTTTTTCTTTTTTTTTTCTCCCCTTTGCCTACATATCCATCCACCCACCTGCTCTGTGATAGATCTGAGTTTCCAGACAGCAGCTCGCATCCTTGCTGCTCCCGCTGTTGATGCCCTCAACGTTATGAAAGACCTCAGTCAGAACTTCCCCACTAAAGCCAGGTACAGACTGTACACAGCACAGGAACTACAATAAGAAGGTCTGGTTATTTGTACATATATTGGTGGGTGTGAGGTTTTAAAGCTCAGTCTGCTCTCGTTGCCTCACAGGTCCATCACGAAAACAGTGGTCAGCGCTGACATCCGCAGAGAGATCAGCGAAAATCAAAAGGTATTTGTTT
This sequence comes from Craterocephalus stercusmuscarum, assembly GCA_037177115.1. Classification (NCBI taxonomy): domain Eukaryota; kingdom Metazoa; phylum Chordata; class Actinopteri; order Atheriniformes; family Atherinidae; genus Craterocephalus; species Craterocephalus stercusmuscarum. Next base: position 15,307,431 of record JBBDHI010000021.1, on the reverse strand, counting down.
ATGCCCTTTTATATAAACTCATGTTTTGCGTTCGTTCTTGTGATGATGTAACACAATGAAAAAAGATGATTAGATTTCATTTGTGAGGTTCATGTTCTTTCTCAATAATTTATAAAACCTGGCTGAATATGTGAAGGCCTGCTGACTTCAAACAATGTATAGAAATAGAGGAGAAAAAAGTAACACAGGTCCTCTTTCCAGCTGCTTTGTATTCTTGTTTGGCTCAAATATTTTTGAGATAAAGGTCAACATATCTGGGACACTGTGTGTGCCTTTCATTAAAGTTATTTGTGTATTTACTGATACATTATTAATTGGCTTAACACACGCTGTTAACCTTCACCAATGCATTTGTGTTCATCCTCTTGTTCCACAGCAGTTAAAAGGAATTCTAATAACAGCAGGTTCTGCTTTATGGTGAACTCTGAAGGTCAAAATGAAAAAGTTTCGTTCTGGTTGCCTCAGTTGCTCACCAAGAGGGCATAGATCAACTTCTGATTAATTTCCCCTGTGCCTTAACAGCCTTAACTTACAGTGTAATTTTCTTAAATAACAAGAAGGTGGTTGTTTTGATAACTATTTCAATAAATTCACAAAATATGTTTTCTTGCGACTACATTGCAACTTGTAATATATATATATTGTACTTTAAGGCTTGCGGCCATATGGGAGGGATTGGCTACCGTTCCTGTTGGCGAAAGCATACATACAGTGTGATTTAAAAAAAAAAAAAAGCATTGCAGATGGTTTTTAGATGTATATAACTAGACATACTTGGCTTTAGTCACTTGCACTTATACTTTCCTTTAAAGGCAATTTCAAGTGAATTTCAAAGTAACGTGATGCCTTTTTAATTGATTAAACATAACCACAGTATAATCTTCCATCTGTTTGTGGTCTAAACTTGATGTTAAGGAGTCTGTTTAATCTTCACATGGTGTCACACAGCAGCACCACAATTCCTAACTTTGTGTTGGGACTAGACTTTTTTTAATAGTTTAAATATATCTCTGTTTCCTGGTCATGAGGGCAGTGTTGGTCCAAATTGAGCTGCTTAACCTTAATTCAAATGATGAACAGATAAAGTGTGCATTGAGTAGATATATTTATTACACAGGTAGAATTAAACTGAACATAAATGTAGAATACAGTTTCTGTATTAGAAACACATTAAAACTACTGTGGCTTCTTAGTTTTAAAAAGTAAAGCTCTCAGACTGACTCGTTTTGCTGAGAAATTGCTCCCATAAGTGTCGATGTGCGCTCATTATGCATATTCTGAAGGACAGCTTTAGTTTTATTTACTTTTTTCATTACAGCTGCATATCTGCTCATTTTCATCATCTGAACCGTTTTGCCGTTGGCTTTCCCTCTGACTCACTTGTCCGGCGGTCAGGAATCATGTAGCTTCGAGTGTTTACCAGTGTGATCCAATAAAGAAAAAAAACAGACTGCATTATTGCGTGCAGCTACAACCAGAGCTTCTCACCCTCCCAGTCTGTAGGGAAATATCTCAAAATGAGAACTGCCCCTCCTGTTGTTGTTTGTTTTTCTCACCTTTTATTATGTGATAAACTGTAAACAACATCTGACTTGAATAGCATTCAGTTTTGACAACGTGTTCGGCGCTTCCCCGCTAATAACGGACACGGTAATCACCCTTCTTTCTTGTCAGTGCTTTTTCACTCCACCTCCTGCTCCTCCGCGCTCGTGTTATCTCGGTGTGCAGAAAGAGGGAGTCGGAGTCGGTGGAGGGGGTGTGCAGACAGACATCCTAATTACTGAATCAGTGATTCATTCAGCAGGCACACCGAGTCCTGCGGCGAGAAATGATTATTGATTGAGGTAGTTTGGACAGCAGCACTTGCATGCAGACAGTTCTTCCTCTTATGCACAAACACACACACCTCACGCAGACACAGTTTAAATGGGATGAACAGTATTTGTGTTAATCATGTCTTTTTGTAATTGCTGTGTCTAGAGTATGATTAATTTGATGTCTTTGTCTTTCAGTAATGAGATTTGACTGCTCCAGAACCACTTTGAGCTTTTCTTTTGCCTCTGTAGACACACAAGAACACACAGATTCCCAGCCACACACACATGCACACATCCTTTCTGTAATAATTAGATTTGTTTAGTGTGGGGTTTGATTCCTCTAAACAGACTGGCTTTTAACAGAGCTGTCAGTGCTTATTTGGAGCTGTCAGGGTGCCTCGTTACAGCTTTGTGTTGACCGTTGCCACTAGTTTTACAGTATAATTGACTGCGTGATGGGAGGCTTTGACTTTATGTGCTACACAGTGTGGCGACTTGCACCACTGGTATTGTATAAGGAGCTTTAGTGTTTGATGTGGACAGGATATTCAGTCATTTTGACATCTCTCTCTCTGTAGTTCTTCAAAGGAAACCTTGGATTGCAGCCAGGGGATTCAGCCCTGTTCATCAACGGGCTGCATATAGATCTGGACACACAAGACATCTTCAGGTACACACAGACATAAATGTAACTGTCTTATATAACCGGAGTTTATCATCTGTGAGATAATTAGCTATAAATGCTATACAGAAAAGCTTACATTAACCTACAATTTGGCGTTATTTTCTTAAAAGCTGCAATAATTTGTTTGTTACTTTATCAGTCAGTCAACAGTGAGTTGGCCTTTAATAATCAGGTACTACTCAGGTAACTTATGTAGTTTTGAACTTCTCCAACATTATAATTGCACTTTACTGCGGTACAATCACAGTAAACTATGATTCTGGATTTTTGAAACCCACATGTAGCTCCATGTAGCTTTAAAATGGATGGGTGAATTAGTGCTTGTTTGATGTGTTAAGTGGCTCATCACTGTAACGCATCGATGATGAGATGATAATGAGACTTCAGTGTGCATCTCATTCTGCTAATCAGATGTTAGCAGTCACGTTGGTACATTCACACTCGTGTTCTCGGCTCCAGAAACACACCAGATGTAGCTGCACACGCTTCAGCTCACTCTGCCCTGCTTTCACCTGCAGCGTATTTGAGGTGCTGCGAAGCGAGGCAAGGGTCATGGAGGGTCTACGTTCTTTGCTCATCGAGACGCCCTACATTCACGACATCCTGAAGCTCAACGTCCAGCCCTCGGACTCTGACTTTGCCGTCGATATCCGCAACCCAGCAATCTGTGTAAATACTCGCATGCCAACCCGTCTCCTAATTATCACACTGCTGATAAAAAACTGTTGAGATGGAAAAATTATGTAACAAATGAGTGTTTTACCCAAAATAGCCTTTGGGATAAAAAAAAGTGTTTCTATGCTCCAAAATACAATTTTCTAAGCTTTCTAAATGATGGCTCTGCTTCTCAGCAGTCAGATGTAATTATCACTTGGCTTCTTTTTTTCTCTCTTTACACTTCTTCTCATTTAATTCCTTCTTTTTTTTTTTAGTGGATTAACAACTTGGAGACAGACCACAGGTACAGCTCGTGGCCCTACAATGTGCAGGAGCTGCTCAGACCAACTTTCCCCGGAGTCATCCGGCAGATCCGCAAGAACTTTCACAATCTGGTGAGTCCGCATCTTATTAACAACCAGCCAGTAGAGACACAGAAATCTGAATCTTTGTGAAAAGTGCCAACACATCTGTTCCAGGTGATCATTCTGGACCCAACCCAGGAGAACGCTGTTGAGCTGCTGAGTGTAGCAGAGATGTTTTACGCCAACAATATCCCCCTCAGGTTGGTGTCATTAGTGGTATAGTTAATTGCATGGGGTGGTACACCCATTAGTTGCATCAAATCTTAATGGATTAAACTGATGCTTTACATATATTCTGTGCATCCACTTCACAAACCTGACGAAAAAGCAGAAAATGATGTAGTGGAGAGAATTTGAGACATGCATTTAAAAATGTTTTAATTTAAGTGTTTTGTCAGGCAAGTTTGAAATGCCATCAATGCTTCCATGCATGCAGCATCTTCAGATGGTCTGTCTGAATACTGATGCAGCAGGCTGCACGCGCTGGGAATTTTAACTGAATCACCGCGATCAGTTTGAGCTGAGAGCGTGTTTGGTTTGTGTCTGTGGTTTAGGATTGGACTGGTGTTCGTGGTGTCTGACGAAGATGACATAGATGGCATGCAGGATGCAGGTGTGGCACTCGTACGAGCCTACAATTACATCAGCGACGAAGTGGACAGTCAGAGTGCATTTGAAGCTGTCATCTCAGTGAGTATCTGAGAATCTTGACTTTTGCGGTCTGAAAAAAATCCACTCACTGTTTTCTGTTGTCTTTTTCTGCCCATCCTGTCACTTTCTCACTAGATGTTTAATCGAGTGCCAGTTGGTGGACAGCTGAGTGTTGGGGATGTAGTAAAAGTTCTGGAGAAGAGGTTTCCGTACGTGGAAGTCAGCAGCATTCTTGGAGCGGACTCCAGCTACGATAGCAACAGGAAGGTGAGTGGGGCTAAATGTAGCGTCGCTCGGCTGTATACTGATGGCATGTCTGGTTTATTATCGGACATTTAAAACATGAATGTAGTTCACATACAGCTTTTTGTGCTTTAAAACAAAATGTGCTGTATAGTGGGTATTTTACACTTTATGTCTAAAGACACATTTAGCATTTTTTTATGTTTGTGGCTCATTTTTAAGTTTACATCCTTGTGATTTGCTGCAGACACTTTGAAGATGTTTTTTTAATTGCAGCATCTTTTCCACGTGATGAGCTCTTTCAGCAGCTGTTTATGTTATGTATCAGATAAGCTTCCTCTTGCGCTACTTTACCTTTATATTTATCTTCATTTTAAAAGAACAAGTATATTTACACAAAGAATAAAAATATATCTCTGTCTTCATGCTCTTCTGGTAAAAGTTCAAATCCGATTTCCTTCAATGTCTTCTTTTAGGAAGGACGTGCTTACTATGAGCAAACAGGAGTAGGCCCGCTGCCCGTTGTCATGTACAATGGGATACCTTACCGACGTGAACAGCTGGAACCAGATGAACTGGAAACTGTCACAATGCAAAAAATCCTGGAGACCACCACTTTCTACCAGAGAGCTGTCTATCTGGTCTGTCACAGCACACACACACATACACACTCATACTGCATTTCAAAGCAATTCATTATTTTTGCTTCAGTGAAATAATAGTTAATAAGATCGATTTCAGGTACTGACCATCTTTAAATCTTTTAAATCTGTATTTAGAACAAAATCTGTTCTTGCAAATGAATCCAAATATAACGAACAACTACCCCCATCTGCTGCTGCACATCGGCTCCTGCAGGGGCATGCAGGGTTACGTGCGCATCCTCATACTCAACATTCAGTTTGTACTGTAACCTGTTTGGACTGATGAGTGGGGGAAATGAAGCAGTATAGCTATGTTTTTCTGATTAGTGCAGGTCATTTGGCCTTTAAAATGGTTAGCTCCCTGTTGCCAGGAATCAGGGCTCTAGCATCGACCACATCTGGACATGCAGATGTGGTCAGGATTGAACTGGATTGAAACATGTGCAGTGAGGTGCAGATGGGGTGTTAGCGGATACCGTTTGATGGCGTGTCATCAACCTTTCAGGGACCGCTACCGATGATCGGCTTTAGTGTTCTGACCATCTTTGAGATCAGTATGAAAAAATCTGAAAAATCTAAAAACGTCCCTTTCTTCAAAATGGTCAGCATCCCGTTGGACTTTGCAAATAGGTTTCTGACATGAATGTCATCCATGTAGGTCAGTGAGGTGAGCAGGACTAAATACAGAGTTACTTTTAGCGTATTGAACTTATCCAACTTGTCTCCTATGCCAAGTTTGTTGAGGGTCAAAGCTACAAGAATCAGTTACCGTCTGTAACTGAGCCATTGTAGCTTTGCTCTTTGGCCAGGAAGTCCCTGTAATATTCGCCATGGTTACATTTGGCAAAGGAACCTATTAAAGAGTCTGACATGCAGGTAAACACTTTCAGGTGTCTGGAGTTGATCATTAAAGGGATACTGTGTAACCTTTGG
>JBBDHI010000021.1:15279159-15289903 GCA_037177115.1 Craterocephalus stercusmuscarum | reverse complement strand
CAGACACACACATATCTATCTATCTATCTATCTATCTATCTATCTATCTATCTATCTATCTATCTATCTATCTATCTTTAATTTTGTTTGACTTTATTTTAATTGATAATTTTATGAACTTTTTTCATAAAATGAGAGAGAATGTATGAAAGAAATATTGTGTGTTTATAAATATGTTATACTTAGTGTTTGAAGGCTTTTTAGATAATTTTATGCATAAACTGTTTTGAAATGTAAAGCATGAAAAGCACATCATAATAAAATTTGATTTGCTCAGCATGGCGGGCAGCCATGAAACTACCAGTTTTTTGTTGAGGCAAACATTAACATCAAACCTGTTTCTTGCTCCTGCTAACAGTGCAACAACCCAATGACCAAAGAGCCCAAGCTGCAGGCTGCGGTGAGGATCGTGGCCGAGTGGACAGACTATGACCAGGAGATAAAACGCCTCCAGACCCGAGTCCAGGAAAGAGTAGACCACACAACGAGGCAACAGAGCACAGGTACTCAGCGTTTATGGAGCCAGAATGATTGTCTACCTGGTTCTGTCTACCTGGTTGCAGCATCTGCGTTACTCACACCATTTCTCCTTTACTCTGTCAGATGGTCACACAGAGTTATGAAGATCTGCCGTCGCTGGATGAATCGGTGAACTGGACTCTGTTTAAAGAGTCTTCTTCATGAAGGGGTTCCTTCCGTGCCTCGGGACTGCTGACAGACGGACCACAAACCAGCACAAACTGGTTCAAACAATGTTGTTTTTGTTTTGTTTTCTAGGTTTTTCTCCACGTGGGTATAAGCAGTGAGATTGTATTTTGTGGAATTAAGTATCAAATGTGTTTTCCCTGTGATGGATATCAGACTGTTAAGTTTGCACTGATCCTCAGTCTGGCTGTGGTTGATCCACAATAGAAGCAGGACTCGAGGGAAACTTTGGGGGTTTTCCCCCTACAAGTCAAACATCTGGCAGCAGAAAGAAGTTCTACTGGCACACTGGAATAAAAGCATTCGACGGCTGATCGGTACAAGTTACAGCTTCATGTAAAGGGCAGCGGGATTGCAGATAATCAGAATTTAAGGAAATGTGAATGAATAGAAAAGAGCAGTAACATAAAATCAGCAGTCTGATTAAATCCAGATAAAGAAGCATGTGTGGGTTCAGAGGAGAAATGATTGAGCGTACCTATAAGAGAAGCAGCCATAATAATGCGGTTGGGTTTAGTTATATACAAAAAAAAAAGCTTTTTTTTTTTTTTTTTACAAATTTGTGGGTTTATTGTCATCCCGTCATACTTTGTTCAATAAATGATTCACGCTGTTGGTGTATTCCTTTCATATCAAGTGTGTTCTTTCAACACAAACCTGTTACTGGAAGGTTTCAGACTTTTATTGTGATCCATTTGAAAAAAGGTTTTACAAAAGGTAACATTCAATTTTTACACCAATTCTTTAAAAAAATCACTTAAAATAAGGTTTTGATACAACAAATTCAGTTAACTAAGTAATGGCTTCTATAAACAATGTGAAAATAAGATAATATACATGTAAATGACTTCTACAAAGGACAAACTGAGGAAAAGATTACCATAATTAGAAAAAAAAAACGAAAAAAATAAACAATGGCATGATTGTTTTCCTCTTTGAGTGACATCTGGCCAGAATTACCAACAGAGCCGTTATTGCAAAACCATCCCACATCATTTGGTGTCCGACTGGAATGTTCAATGACAAGAACGCCCTGAGGGGCCGCTGATTTGCTGCATCCATTTCAAACCGCGTGGCAACACTGATGCGCTCTCCTGTCGCCGTGCGGCATCACGAAGGCAACCGCTGCAAACGTCAACATTTGCGTTCACTGTCACATTGCTCCAGTTCAGATGACACTCGGATAAACACAGAAATGGAAAACAGGGACAAGAAGTGAATTTACAACAAAAATACACCCCAAAAAGAGGAAGAAAAAAAAAATAAAAGAAAGGGTTATTTCTAATATGTGAGCAAACACAGCGGACGGTGTGCTCGTGAGGACAGATGGGACATTCTGCTCGGACTGACCAGATGCTGGAAGAAGTTGCTCTTTTCTCAGAGCGGCTTGCATCCCCCTCCCACCCGCTGAGGTGGGAGGGAAAATAAAAACTTCAGATCAGTTAACAGTGGCACTGTCGTCCTGCTCTGACCACCAGCTTGACCTGCGCTCTGCTTGTAGCAGCACGGCATCACCGTTAGCCGTCAACGACTGGATGGTTAACGGTTGCATATTAAACAGAAAACATGCAGAAATGTACTTAATGCCAGGCTGAAGTTACATCTGTACTCTCAATGTGAGGTCACTATTAGCAGTCAGCTACCTTCAACATAAACACTGGAAACATGCAAGACCGAGTGTAACAATGAGAAGGGCGGTGGTACCAGATTATTTCACAGGACCCTGGAATCAGTTGGAAACGGCATGCAGGCTTGTGAGGATTTCGATACTTGCAGACATGATTAGACCTGTTTCCAGTTTTTGTGTTAAGTGAAGCTTTAAAAAACAAGACAAAAAAAATACAGAAGAAAAGCTGCTAGTCAACTAAAATGTTGAACTACTTTAAAATCAAACGCATCAGTTCATGGCAGCAGCGGTGCAACAGTTAACTGGGGGGGGTGGGGGTGAGGGGGTTGCACTGCTTCAAACAGAGCGCTTGGTTTAGTCAGAACTCTCCTGTGAGGAAAAGAAACGAGAAAACACACAATCATCCCAGAGAGGTTCTTTGCTTCCTTCTCCCTCTGCACAAACAGTTATCTCCATTACAGTTACATCATTTGCAAAGCTTAAAAAACACATGCACCTCCAGCATTTTATACAAGAGTATAATACAAAATAAGGCATTTCATCGTGTTGAGTATTCATGTCGAGTTTTGAGTGTTAAATTGTTGTCTTTTTTTCGTGTACATAGCAACCACAATTTAATGTTATTTCTTTTGCCCCCCTATAAAAGACTGCAAAAAACAAACATTAAGTCAAGATAACTCTCACTTAAAATATATATATTTGTCATATATATTTACGTATATATATTCATATGTAAAAAAAAAAAAAAGGAAAACAAACAAAAAGAAAAAACTAAACAAAATGGGGAAAAAAAAAGATGAACAGAAAGAAGGTAAGAGGGGAAGAGAAAAGCTCAAAAAGGTCCCTGTGATTGGCCAGTTCTCAGAAAAGTCACCTCGTCCCCCCCCCAGCCCCCTTTCCTCATTCCATGACCTCACCCGGTGCCACGGTGACCAGTTGCAGAGGGATCTCCTGATTGCCTACTAGGTCGTGGGTGGCGGTGGTCTGGAGGATGAGCGTGGTCCCGTCCGTGGTGATGACGGTGTCGGTGGTGGGCGGAGACGTGGAGGAGGGGACCCCGCCCTTTTTGTTCTGGTGAGTCTTTATGTGCTTGGCCAGGTGGTCGCTCCGCATGAACCTCTTGGAGCACTCCGTGCACACGAACTTCTTCTCTCCTGCCAGGTCAAACGCAGACATTAGACGGGGTGCAAAGCTACAACCGAACTGGAAACGATGGAGCCATCAAGTTTCCTTAAAGAAATTAAAAGTTTTTGTGCCTTCAGCCGCAGGGCGGGGCTGAAGACGGCAGGTTTTTGCACTCCAGAAAGTCTGTTCACTGTATAACTTTGCTGGGTAAAACACAGACAGGCAAACATCTGCATTTAAAGCTTTCCCAACAGAGCTCCTTTGTGATTTCCAAGGGAAGAAAAACTCAAAACAAACTAGTACATTTATCTAATCATCTTAAACATTTGTTCTAGTGTCTGCTGTAGGTTGTCTCTTCACACTAATTAAAAATGTAGCTGTATGCAATTAGAACTTGAAGAGCAAGTTTTAGAAAAGCCGAACTGCACCCAGGCGCCGCTAGAAGCTTTAACTGGAAAAATAAATAAAAGAAAATAAAAGAACATAATTTTACACCTATATCATGACAGCCACGTTATAAAGCGTCCGCACAACCTAGCAGGAAACTGGCCCATGAAGCGTGGACACCTACGGACAGAGACTTTTATCATCCTCTCTCACACACTGGCCTCAGCTGAAGCCTGCAGCTCCAAAACATCCTGAACCCAAGATAAGAAGAAACTAGGACAGCACAAGCAGAAACGATGACTCGGGCAGGATGTGGACCACCACGCGCTCCAAATGGGACATACACCCACAAACTTAGGATTATATACACGAGTCTGCATGCCGCTTTCTTCTTATGTCAAATACCTTGTTAAGCTTGTTTTAATGACAACGGACCCAATCACTCTCTTGAAGCAAATATTACATGTGTTGATGATAACTGTGGGCTCAATGTCTAACTAAATAAGAGTTTAAACCTGTAACTTGCTTTACGGTGTGAAGAGCCACCGGTAGTGCATGGGGAAAAGGTGAGCGCACCTGTGTGTGTCCTCCTGTGTCTCTGCAGCTCGTCGCTCCGGGTGAACTTCTTCCCGCAGTACATCCAGTTGCAGACGAAGGGTCTCTCTCCGCTGTGCCAGCGCAGGTGGGCCCGCAGGTGAGACGTCTTCCCGTAGACTTTCCCGCAGCCGACGATGTGGCAGATGTGCTGCTTCTTCTTCCCCATCCCCGATCCTCTGCAGACAACACAAGTGAAGCATGGGCATTACTGGGAATGAGCACAGGAATGATGGAAACCTAACACTTAAATAACTTGTTCCGCTGGACCGAGGAAAGCTCAACGCAAACAGACTCTCCTGCATCTGTGGTGTAAGTGTGTGTTCTCAGACGCCCACCTTCCTCCAGACTCTTTGCAGTTGGGGCAGGTGCAGGCTACTCTGCGGAGCCTCTTGCCCTCCCCGCTTGGCATCTCCATGTCCTCCTCCATCATCTGAACGCGCAGGTTGTTCAGGTCGCTGGGGTTCAGCGTGGAGTCTCTCAGCTGCCACTCCTCCGAGTCTGGCTCCTCCTTTATTTGAATACCTGAGCAAGAGAGGAGTGAGCAAGCAGAGTTTAGGATGCACATCAATGGATCATTATTCTTATCATACCAGCTTTCTAACATCTGCACATGAACCTGACAGGTTCTGTTTGTGCTCTTACCAACTGGACTGCCTGAATCCTCTCCGTGCGTGTACTGAACTCCGCTCTGTGTTACAGAGTTAACTGTGACCGTCTGGAGGTTGGGTAAGCTGACTTGGCCCGTTTGACCCATGGGGAGGGTCTGGACTGGAGCTAGGGTCAACTGCTGGGCCTGGCCCTGTCCCTGGGGCAACTGGAGCCCCTGAAGCGACTGGACGCCCTGCACCTGTAATAGGATTGATTATTCCAACGATCAAATAAGTCATTTGCTGCATAAATGAAATGATCTGATGGTGAGAAAAAGAAAACAGCAGCGCCACCTGGAAGGTCTGCCACTGGATTTGTCCGGTGGCCGTGACCGTTTGGGCCTGGATGAGGAAGGTTCCTGGGTTGACCAGCTGCACGCTCTGTAGAGTCTGACCCGCTGCAGCCAGGTCCTGGCTCTGAGCCACCTGAGCTACCTGGGCCTGACCGTCCCCAGACAGCTGCAGGATGGGCTGTGAGATAGTGGTGGCATTGGAAGAAGAGACCTAAACCGTAAGCAACAGCACAGCAGACTGCGATTGTAAATAAACATCTAGAAAGTAGCAACAACTGCAAAGGTGTCTTGAAGCAGATGTAGTTTAATGAAATGGTAGAATCTATTTGTGATATTAGAGTATCTCAAAAAACCAGAAGTGGTTGCACTGGTGAATTAAAATATGAAGTCATTGCACCACAGTGAACCGCTTATAACTGCTTAACCTTCGCTTGATTTAAACACCTGACCCTACACAAGAGAACCAGCACATTACTGTTTCACAAAGGATCTACAGGAGTACTAGGGGTGTCACGATCTCGATTTTTCATCTAAATAGAGCGAAATTACATCAAGGTCTCGAGCATCAAAGACAAGGAGAGGATCGATGACATGAGTTATATTTTAATTAATTTATTTTGTTTCACATTATTTTATGAGTATTCCTGAACCCAAAGAGCCACTAGATGGCCGGCACCTTATATAACTTCTAATTTTTGTTATTATTGTTATTGTGTTTGTTTTTTGTTTTCCACTTGACTAAACAAGATTGTTACCTTTTATATTGTAAATAAATTACTAAAACTTGACCTTTACTGCAGTTTGTGATACATCACACAAGAATGAAATTCAATTACTTATTTATGTAGCCCATCTTTTGAAATAAGATTTACCGTGCAAAATTTCATTACTAAAACCATTATTGTAGACTAGACTACTTTAAAAATGGCATAGGCCTCTGTGCTGTAAGAAGAAAACTAAATCAAGAATCGAATCGAATCGTGACCCTAAAATTGAAAACCAAATCGAATCGAAGATTGGGAGAATCGTGACACCCCTAAGGAGTACTGTCAATGGTAATTGATATGAAAGCAAAGGAACTGCCGCTGCTACAGAAATGGAAGGCAGTCTTTATTATGCAACGCAAAAAACATGCGATGAACCGACTGAAGCAAAAACAAGTCTAACTAAACTAAAACTAATTTGCGACAGGTGAAAGCTGAGAATAACAACAACTTGTAGTGTGGCTGCTGATAAAGACTAGAGGTCTTTGAGAGTTTTCCCTCGACAGGTGCTAAAACATACAATGTGCTGCTAGACAATGGGTGGACTTCAAACCAATATTCACATTTCACATCCTTTTTGGCTTGACACCACTTGGATGGACTGTTTTGACTCTCTTTCAATATGCCTGTGGATAATTTGAAATCTTAAGAAGCAAGTGTCAATACCACACCTAAAAGTAGGCAAAAAACCCACACCAAGGAAGATGGAAAATGACGGCACATTCATTAATACACCGCGACTTTGCACACATATAGAAGATTATAAAGGCTGATTTCTGACCTGGATTTGCTGCAGGTGGTTGTGGGAGTTGAAGTTTTCTGAGGAGGGATCAGACACTCCAGCAGATACGGCGGTAGCCTGGGTGAGGATCCCGGTGCCGTCGATGGTCTCGGGGAGCTGTGAGGAGTTGGAGGAGGAAGTGGTGGTGGTTGGCACGTACAGCTCTTGGTTAGCGTTGGGGTCGCTCACTGTCACCAGCGGCTGCTTGTCCTGACCCTGGCTTTCCAGCGCCTGACTGCTCATTATCAGCTGACCCTCGGGCGTCACCCCGGTTGCAATGGGAACTGTCTGAGCTCCGGTTAGCCCTAGTGACTCCAGATCCACGCTGTTTATGGGGACAAACGTAATGTTGCTGGGAAGCCCTACGGGTACGGTGCCTGTGTACGCTGTACCCCCAGCCAGAGAGACACCCTGGATTGACTGAACTTGACCGGCCTGCGTTAGGAGGTCTGTGGTCGCTGTTGTGGCGCAGCTGATTCCGATGCTGCCCTGGCTCCCATCTTGGAGGAGCTGAATCTGTCCTGTACCATCATCCAATCCCTGTGTTTGGAATCCTGCAAGTGTCCCATCTGCATTTTGAATTTGTGGGATTACCTGGAATGCAGAGTTACAACATGGAGCATGATCATCACCTGAACAAAGCACTTGCGGTGTCTGCAGTATGTTAGATATTTTGTACCTGATACTGAATGCCTGACACTCCGTTGGATGCAGCCTCACTCCCAGATGCTGTAACATAAATGGGCTGGCTAGGAAGACTCCCAATTGGAAGCACATATTGCCCATTGGATGTGACAATCCCAGAGTTTGGAATGTGGACAACCCCTTGGTCTTCCTTCCCAGCTGAAACAGGAGTCAACACTTCCCATCGGTCTGAACCTGTCAGCTGAATAGCTGACATATCTGTAGTCTGCGAGTACAATCAGAACTAAATTAGCAAAAACAAATCACGCTTCCACATGGAGATAGTCATTCATCTCTGCTCCAGATTAGATCAAAGGAGAGGGGAACAAGCCTGGCTATTGTCTGTAAATATGTTATGAATCGGGAGACTGTGCCGACATATCAAAGGGAGAAGAGCAGAAAGTCGAGGATCATGCAGAAACTGTTCTGATGCAAAGAACGGAGTCACGAGACAGAAGCTGCCACCGACACAGTGACGATAACAGGCTCAGAAATGGTCGAGAGCGGAGAGTGGGGGATGGGTGGCCATTACAACACAATTGAACGCTACTGTAATGATTATGGACGACACTACTGCTACATTATCACAACCCTGCATCCTCCAAGCCAAGGGTACACCGGCTATCTTCCAGCGAGCCGACCCAAGTGACTGACTTCAGTGTCCTACCCACTATGGGCGGGTTTTACAGGGGTAAAGTGGGTGGCCGTTATTGAGGGGAACACAGGAAGTGTACGGCTTTCACCCCATGCCATCAAAATTCTAAAACGTGTGAACTTTATGCTCTCAAAATCACATCCAGAAATCGATAGCGAGCTAGCTAGAAAATGTGGGATACCTGTGTTTCCGCTGCGCCGCCCGCTTGCAGAAACTCGCTTTGACTGCTGTCCACGTCCGCGGACGCCATTTCTCCTTGTTTCAGAGGCTGCTCTGGCGCTAGCAGGGAGAGAGGGGGAAACTCAGCAAAACTCTGTAATCTTCAACTCCTGCCTGCCAGAAAAGCTCGCAAAGCATCCCCACTCTCCAGTCCAAAAGGAGCTGATTGCGAAATTCAACTTTGCAGCGGAAATTCAGGGACGATTTCAGCCCAGATCAACTGTTTACTTTGTCAACTCCGAGGCTAGTCAGCTAGCCCAGTTAGCTAACCATATCTAGCTAGTTAGCAGCAAAGCTAACGATAAAAAGACGCAGCTCGCTCCGCTGCAGCTTTCACAAACTCACCGATTAGTTGCAGCTTCGATGCGCTTATTGTTTACGTACCAGTCATAGCGTGATTGGTAGTAACCGGTAGGATTACCAGATCAACTAAACTCCGAACATGATTATTTTATCAAAGGCGGGCTAGTGTTGATCGGTGAATTCGGGTCGATTTTTTTCTATTTTGATTGACGGTGCGGGAAACACAAAAAGGTGGGACTAACAAGCTTGACCGTCAAATTTGCATCACATTACAGGACATCCCGCCCTTCTTCTCTGCGTCTATTGGCTGACGGGGTTCACTGGCCACACCTCATTGGCTAGCTGAGACGTCAATCTTTTCTTTCTTTTTTTGTAAGACGTGCGTTTCCTGTTTGTTGAGCGAGTCCAGAGAAGGAATGTGTAGTCGTTGAAATCCTAACAGAGATATTTGGAAATCAGCACTAAACACATCGAAACTCTTATTTGTTTTAGTATAGTTTTATAATGAAGACATATATACCACATTGCCGGTCTTGTAGTGTTTCCATTCAAGTTTTCTGTTATTTAAACTACAGCCGACAAGTTGCGATAAAAGATGTTTTTCAAGGTTTTAGATTTGATTGTCACTTCAAGTTGTAAGATGGCCCCATTTGCCTCAAGCAGGCTATTTCGTAATATATCGTTGTACTTAGGTTTAACTTGTTTTGATTATACACCAAATTCTACATCATAATGACCAAAACTTCTGTGACGCTTAAGTGAACTTTGCTTCATTGGCAACGTTTGAACTAGCTGATATTGTCAAAAAGAAAAAAAGCTAAAAGAGAGTTTAAACTGTCCATGACACATCTATTTCATGCATTTCTTGACTCTATACAAAATAAAAAGGACTGAATGATGACCGCTTTGAAACAATGTATCAAACTTTTACCAAAACCAGCAAAGGATAAAAGAAACTTAAATAATCTAAGACCCATAACCCTCCTAAACAGACTACAAGACATTCACTACAGTTAGGATAACAAGATTAAAACCTAATTTATTCGAAATTCTTGACATTGGGATTTCTCAGGAAGAGCTTATTTGTTTAATGTATTTTTAATGTATTTTTATATTCTATTCAAAATATATAGCTGTATCTTTTTTCTGTTAATCACAAAAGAAAAAAAAGAAAAACATAGTTATTCTTCATTAAGTAACATTGTATTGCATGACACGATGTCCCCTGAAGGGCAAAATTACAAATTTTCCATCCTTACCCATGGATACACTGGAAAACAGCTGTCAAATAAGTGTTCACTGTAGTTGACACTATGCATGAAAGGGTTAATATTAATGATCAGAATGATCAGAATAAGAAAACTGACCAGTGATGCCACTGTTCGTAGAAAATTCTGGTCAAATCCCATTAGCCCTACAAGCAATAAATCTGTTCTCACAAGCTTCTGGTAGTTGAATCTACATAAATGTGACCTGACGAGTTTGAATGATTGTGATCTCTCCTCATCATAGATTACTCCTGTAAAAAATGAAAGTCATCACTTTGGTATCTACATTACAAACAGCACAAACTCTTCAGAGGGAAATAATGTAACAAGAAATACTGAGAAATGTAAAAGAACATTGAACATGTGGCTGATTTAACAATATCCGGCAGAACAATTACTAACTAAAACAGAGATCACTGCTAAACACCTAAGCTAAAGGAAATCTATGTTTACGGAAGATTAAATGAAAAATGGCGTATAGCAAGACATTTAACAGATGGAATTAGTCAAATAATCCACCTTTATAATTTTAATGATAAATATAACACAAGCTGTGACACAAATACCAAGAGCAAATGAATAAACAGTATTCTCGTAAAAATTTTACAAAGGGTATTAACCTATTGGATAGTAAATGCAACAATATATTTTTGAGGAAACTAATGAATAGTTATCTGTATCCAGGGAAA
>JBBDHI010000021.1:15180363-15190444 GCA_037177115.1 Craterocephalus stercusmuscarum | reverse complement strand
CGTGCTCTTAGCGTTCGTCTTCATCTCTTTTTGGAGCCAGCCTGGAGAGGATTAGGCAGGAAGGTGGAGGGGGGGAGTAAAGGAGGCAGACAAAGAAGAATACAATGATTAGTGCATATTTAAACGGAGATAATGTAGTCCACAGCAGTATATCTAAAGGATGCATTTATCAGAAATATAATAGATGAAAGAATATGAAAGAATAGAGGTTTAATAGTGATGTAAGCATAGTTTGTTTTATTTTCATTATTATATAAAAACAACGTCAGCTGTTAAACAAATACTTTCAAACTGTGTAATTATAGGTTCTTGCTACCCTCATCTATTAAATAAACCTCACGTTAGATGGCTTGGATCATCAAGACTTTCTAGATACAAATACAATCTCACTAGCCAAAAAAACTAATATTGCATTGCAACCTTGGAAATCATATTAAGAAACTCACCTCTGACAAGGAATTCTTGTCCGTCTATCCTGGCGTCTCCTTTAGGTTTCTGCAGCAAACTGATCCAGTGATGCATTTCCTCTGGCGTGTCACTGTTGCAGTGGATTACGCGGTTGGCCGTGATGATGACAAAAGAATTTGGCCTGCAAAAAGTGAAATGAAAGAGTCAGTAAAATATGCAAGATTCCCCTTGTATTAGCAAAAAGTGTTTACAAAGTTGTCTCAGTTACCGAAAAATGGAAATTCAGGAAATTGACTTACCGATCAGGGTTGTCTGACGCACAAACCGAGTCAATCAGTCCCACATCAAGAGTTCCCTGAACAAAAGTAGTAGGATAAGACGACATTTTAAAATGATCTCATTCATAGGTCTGCATTTCTATCTGTTATATGTAAATGTTAATGTTGCAGATGGAAATTAGCCTTTGGCTAGAATCTGGCATGTTTACATTAATGTAAATCTCATGTTTGTTCATTAGCATGCATTGTCCCACCCAAATAAATAAAGACAAAAAATATAAAATAGTAATAAAGGCAATAAACAAGTAACATCCTTACAAATACCTCACTATCTATAAATAAAACTTTAACTTAAATGAAGTCATTGGTTTACACGTTTAAGGACTGACCACAGCATTTTTCGGGTTGGCTTGTTCATGAGACATCTCCAGTAGCTGCTCGGGAGTGCACACTCTCACCTTACTGAGCACATTAAACCACCCGCTACAAAGAGAGGAAAACAAAACAATTACGTGTTGCAGAATATTTGGAAAACTGTGTAACAAAGCTCTTCTACATACCTTGCATCTTCTGGTGACTCTGCAAACACCTGGTATGTCCTCTCGTCTGTCACGATGTTCAAAGCGTTCTCCTTTTCATGATTATCTACAATCTCCCTGCAGAATGGAAAACAAAGAGATGTCTGACAGCTGCTGACAGCCGCTTTTTGGTGAAAAAGGGTTGTTTTTCTGGTCTTTGAGTTTGCTGGAAGTCTTACTTGGCTGCTCGGATGTCGATGGTTCCCTTCAGCTTCTCTTCACTGTCGTTGTCGTAGTACATCAGCTTGCTGTCTCTAAGTACAAACCAGCGCATCTTCCAGTTCCTGGGTTGAAAACAATACAGCACCATGAGAATAAATGCAAAGATCATGCCTGCGAAGCGTCTGGCTGTTATTCTGATTTAAACAGATGTATAATATGGTGGAAGAAAAAAAAACTGCACCAATGCAATTTACAATGATCTTGGTGACTAAAGTACAGTTTTTGTTTTTTCTCACATCAGACATCCAGCTGCATCTTCTCAGACTTTCTGCTGTAGTTTCAAAAGAAAAAATGCCTTCTATCCCAAAAATTAATTCATCAAACCTTGATCATAATTTGACTAAATCTGAGTAACCTGCAAAGTTTAAGTCAAGCCAGAGTGCATCAAAGCTTCAGTTATGATTCTGCTGAACTACAGTGTTAAAACAGACTCATGCAGGATTTCATTCAGCTAGCATGCGGGCTTCACTCAGTAATAACTACAACAACCTCCGTGAGAGAGTGGAAAGGCCTCCTCCTTTCTTGTAGAGCCAGCCAGACTTCAGGGACTCTTGTTTGGAGCGGAACCACATGAAAGTCTCATCCTTCAGTACACACCAGCGCCTCCTCCATGGGATCATCAAACCAGCTGGAGGACCACAGAAGACATAACCGCATTCAGGGTCACGTCTGAGAGGTTTGACATGTATAACAGGCATCACATGATTATTTTTTTCCCAAATGTCTTCTTTGTTTTTTTAAGACTGTAGAACAGTCTTTAAAACCTGCATGGAGTCTTAAAGTACAACAAAATTATTCCTCTATTGTCAAACCTATTAGGATCTAATGACATTGTTCAAAAACTAAAGGGAACATAATTATTACCATGTAACTCAAAGTCAGTCACACATCTGGGACATTAAGTGTCCAGTTCACACTGATTGCTTTCATCAGGAGGAAATTAGAGGTAATTATCCAGCGGTTATAAATATGGTCCTGCAGGTGGTGGCCATAGACCATTCCCCTGTTTTCCATCCTTTCTAGAAGATCTTTGGTTCACATTTGCATTTTGCCACCACTAGAGGTAACATGAGGTGGTGTCTGCAACCCACAGATGTTGCTGAGGTAGTTCATCCAGGATGGCACATCAGTGCTGGTGCTGTGGCAGGAGGGTTTGCAGTGTTTTTCCTTGACTGTAATATTTTCATGTGAGGTTATGTAGCAATAAATATGGGTAACCTGGAGTGAACACATTTAATGAACGCAGACAGGGTCAAGTCAAATCAAACCATTAACTGACTAAAATGTGACTATTTGACTTAGAAAAGAAAAAGATAAAACGACAAAAACGTGACAAAATATACAGACCCTTCATGTAGAGGTAGCCGTGGAAATAGGGCGGCCCATTTCCATTAAGCAGAGTCACTCTGCCATTTGTCACCTCTTCATCCGTGTCCATCATACCGTCGTGTTCGTCATCACTGTCAGCGTACTGCAACGTGACCAAAAACATCACTCAGTTCCTTAGAGTTGATAAATGGCACAATAAGAAGTGGAACGAAGTAGAAAAGATTATTATTCAGTCAGAAGTGTGAGGGAGGTGTCACTGCGAAGCTGCTCCTACATGTCTGCGTGCACGCGTGTGAGGATGCGTGTGAGTGTGTGTCCTCACAGAGTCAGAGCTGCCTCTGTAGGACTCTATGCTGGCGTTGGTGCAGGTCGACTTCCTCGGGTGCTCCTCGTCCGTCACGGCGGTGCTCCCACGGTTGCTTCCGGACACAGAGCTGTCGTCTCCAGCTGTGACGGACCCTTCCTCTTCCTCCTGGTCGTAGTCGGACTCTGTATCGGCCGGCATGCTGTAGATGGGCTCCTCCCCATCCACCAAGCTCTCCACCATGCTCACTTTCCTCTCCGACTCGTTCTTTTCCCCCTCCCCGGGAGGAGGTGGCGGTGCTGGTGGAGGGGCAGCAGCACTGTCTCCAGGTGGGGGGAGAGGAGGAGGTGGAGGAATCCCGCCAGCTACTGTGCCATCTGCAGGAAGTGGTGGAGGAGGTGGTCCAGGGGGCACAGTTCCCTCTGCAAAAGCAGGTGGGGGGGGAGGCAGGTGAGCAAATATGTCCTGATCCAGCGGGGCGTCTGACTCGGCGGGTGGAGGGAAGTCAGGCAGGGGGATGCACTCCTCCTCAGCGTGGAAGCCTTCATCCACATCCTCTTCTTTCGATGCGCCTCTGCTGGTGTTTGCCTCTTTTGGAGTCTTCTTCTCGGCAGCGGGCTTCGCTCCGCTTGCTCCCAGAGATGGATCCACGCCTCCAAAGTTCAGGAGGTCAATGAGCTCCGTGGCTTTCCGCGATGCCTCCTTCTTCATCCGTTTGAGCTCCGCGTCCCGCCGTAGCTGCAACTCCTGCTTGGAGGACTCGCAGAGCTGCGACACTTCGTCCTCTCGCTTCTTCTGCAAGCGCTCGATCTCTCTCTCGAGCTGCAGGATCTCCTCCATCTGCCGGGCTTCATCCTGGATGCGGGAAAAAAGGGTGTAAGTTAAGGAGAAGAGCCTCACTGACCTGTAAACTTGTTAAGCTCTGAAGGGGTGTGTGTATTTACATCTGGTGGTTTCTCTGTCTTATCCGTTTCTTCATCCTCCTTTCCCTGCTCCCCATCGCCTTTCTTCTCCTTCTCTGCCTCCTCTTTCTTCCTTTGTTCCTCCTCTCTCTTCTTCTTTTCCTCTTTGAGTTTCCGAACATGCGTGCGGGCCACCTGACCTCGCCTGTGTTTCTGTAGCACCACGACGGCCTTGCGTTGCTTCAGGAACTTCCTGCGCTGGATGTGCCTCCGCAGGTGTTTCTGGAGGGTGAGGATGCTGACGCGTACCTGTTTGAAATGTTTTCTGTGGATGAAAATGGCAAAAAACACACCGGATCAGAACCAGTACAGGGATTCAACATGGTGCAAACTACCTGAAAAGGTGAATTGGGTCTTACTTTGCAGAGAAAGTGAGAAGATGAGCTCGGATTATCATGGCAGCCTGGCGGCGGACCTCATCCCTGTCCTTCTCTAAACGATGCTCTAAAGACTCCTTCAGGAAAACCTAGAAAAGCAACAAGAACAGAATGTAATAAAAGGAAAAATTCTGATTTTGAGGGATCACTGCCGGCTTAAAAATCTCAGTTACCTTGGTTTTCCCTAGCTGCCACTCATTCTTGGTCTTATCATACTTGGTTAAAAGGTCTGTACTTCTTTTCTTATCGTCTCCTGCTGCTGCCACTTTGTCTTTCAGAATGATCTTATAACTGAGAAGAAACAGTATGCAGAGTGAGATGACAACAGAAAAAAACAGAAGAACATGCAAAAAAAAAAAAAGTGTAGATTTAGAGATTCTTGCCGTGAGAAGAAATCTTTGAATGTTCGGCGAACGGGAAACCCAGCACGACGGATCTTCACAGTCTCCAACATCCCAGAATATCTCAGCTGGTTCAGGACAACCTCTGGGTCAAACACATTTGGATTCTATAAAGTAAATTAAAAAAAGATCAAATATGATGAGATAAAGCAGAGTTATGCTCTATAAGGGTGGGGTCAGAAATACAAGCAAGCCGACCTTCTCCATGTTGGGTTTAATGCAGCGAATAAAAAATGGATTGGATGCACTAAGAGTGGCCATAAGAGCATGAAGGGAGTCCTGAGGAGACAAAAAGATAAAGTAAAATATGAAACTGGTCCATCATTAAACAATACATTAATGAAACTTTGAATGAAAGAAACAATCAATGATTAGTAAAACCAACTTGTTGGTGCAGCCCTGTGTAAATGCATGACTTACCCTGAACTGGGAGCTCACTGTGGGTTTGCGTCTGGCTGTTCCCATTTTCTCCTCGTTGTTCCTGCTGCCAACCTTCTCAAACAAGTCGTAGATGAAGTCCAGTCTGCGAAGCAACAGAAACACATACAATCACTTCTGCTAATGATGATTAACTTAAAAAAGATCAAAACTACCCATCATAAAAAGGTTTAACTGAATTAACTGATCGCAGGGTTCACTACATTCAACCTACCTGCTGTCTTTGAGCATGTTCAGGATGTCATCTCTGAAAGTGTCTCTGTTTTTCTCCAGGATTCCTTTCACATCATACAGAACCTGTTCAAGACAGAAAATGGACTTAATGCAAACATTTAAACTGTTTTATAACTAAAAAAAAGTTGCTCAGTTTACCCACAACTCACCTCTCCAGCATAATGTTTGATACCAAACTGATGATCTGCGAGTCTGGGCTTCACATAGTAAGGGTTTGTCTGCAGAGCACCGACCAGGACACAAACAGGTCAAATAAAACACGGAGCAAAAGCCGACTGGGTTGTGATTTACAGTGTGATCTTCATGTAAAACGTGTAAACAACTCACGGAGTGTCTGCTGTGCAGCTTCTCCAGCAGAGTGAAGTCCGTTCCTTTGGGGAAGCGGCTCTCTTCATTCACTAAAGCCAACAAGCCCAGTTTCTATCGCAGGGGAAGAACGTGACGCTACTACATCAGTATCAATAAATCAGCACAACTTTCAAACACAGCAGCATTAAAGGAGTTTGTAGAGAGCGTCTAACCAGGGGCTGTTTATGCAGTCAGTAATATTTCATACCTTCTCTATGAGGTCCAGACACTCTGCATTGTCCATCCAGTCGATTGCGTGCCACTGAACACCTTCCCTGGAGCAGAAACCCATGTAAAAATGGTGGTACCTCACAAATCGCTGCTGAAACTTTAAAAAAAGGAAAATCCTGACCTGTTGTACTCTAGCTGCTCCAGGGAGAATATGTGCTTGTTGAAATACTCTTGAAGCTTCTCATTGGCATAGTTTATGTTAAACTGCTCGAACCGATTCACCTGCAGGCAAGTAAACACATACACACACACACACACTGCCTTAATGCAAACCAAGGTCAATTTGGAGGCTGTTGATGAAAACCCCAAATGACCTCCTGCATTTAAAAAAATTATAATTCATTAATTAATAAAACACACAAGAAGGGTTTTTAACACAGTCAGCGTTTTCCAGTATCTTCTTAAGTCTAGAGTATGTACAGTAAGTAAGCTATCCATCATTTCAATTGACTGATTTCCTTCTTCAGGCTCTTCTCGATAAGTTAGCAGCAAAGCAGTGATTAACCATCGATAGAAATTAATTGGCTTTTACTGGAAACTTTCACTTGAGCCTGGAAGGAGTGGCCCGAGTAACTTTCCTGCTTTATGAGCGAGCAAGTGTCGGCTGATGAGAGGTGGAAATTCACCTCAAAGGAGAAATATATAAAAGAGAATCCCGGTTCTGACCTCAAAGTTCTCAAAGCCGAATATATCGAGGATGCCGATAGATTTGAAGTTTTCCTTCCCTTTGATCTTCTGATTAATCTTGAGGATGATCCAGGAGAAACACTGAGAATATAGCGCCATAGCAACAGAGTCACGGGAATCGATGGCCTTCAATACAGAGAGGAGAACCAGAGGAAAGGTTAATGCAGCCGCCCACGTGCACAGGCATCAATCAAAAAAGGGAAAAAGAAAATGTTTGTGTTTATGCTGACCTGCTCAATAGTAAGAGGGGAGCAGATTTCCTCTCCTCTGAGGATTATGGAGCGCTGAGTCAAGACTTCGGACAGCTGGAAGACATCCAGACCCAACAGCTCGCTGGCATTACTGACCGCTGGAAACACAAGCAAGGAATTTTTCACTTCTGCAGCCTCTTTCTCAGTTTTATTTTTCAGATTCATTTTGCATGAGAGACGCCCTGACTCTGTTTGGTGGTGATCTGGGCTCCTCCTGCGGTCATGAACTCGATGTTGCCGAGCTGTAACACCCCAGACAGCAGCTTAAACATGTCTCTGATCTCCTCTTCTGTGAACTCTAAAACCTTCAGCGCCTCCTGAACAAGGACAAGGACAGGGAACAGATAAGGTCCTGCTGTTATTTCTGCTGATAGTGTCACAGAGAGGTTCAGTGAAAGCAGATTACAAGGAGAAAAACAGAAGAAATGTAGCTTTAGAAACTATATTTCTCTAATCTGGAGTTGCTGTTTTCTAAAGAGAGCTAACTAGCTTTTTTATCTCAGTCATAAAAACAAAGATAATTGGTGAAGCTGTTCTTGCTGTATGAAAAAGGGAGGAAAATGCTTCTATCTGAAAACATCAGTTCTCTAAATTACATTTAATATCAAACATGTGGAATAATGACAGCGGAGTACAGTGTTACAGTAGATGCAGACAGGAAATAAAATCACACTGACCATAACACTGTTGTATAGCTCTTTGTCATTCAGGCTCTTGTCCTTCAGACATCCTGATTGGCTGAGGTAATGGAAAGATTCAGCAGGATCCTCCAGGAAATAAAGACCTGTCAGAGGACACATGCAGGAACAACGGAGCTGCAAGTTGCACAACCACACGAAAGTCTCAAATAAACTGAAAATTATTGTGCTTTTATTTTAAACACAGTTTTCATCCCCAGTTATCCAAATATCTTAAACATTCTTAAACATTATACTAGGTCACAAAATATTTACTGCAATAATTTCTGTTAGAATCTATCAATATATAAATATTGCCAATATTGAAAGACTTGAAGTTTACTTTTATGCTCTTTAGTAGCTCCTGCCAGCAGTGCATAGAAGATATGATAGTTTCGCTCCCCAGGGTTTTGTCGCACCACGCGGTTCTACAGGAAAAAATCAATGCTATTAACATCTAATCATGACTCTTAATACGAAACTGGCAAATTCCTCCTGAAATATTTCAGCTGGAGATGAGATACAGCAGCCTGTTTACCTTTTCCAGTAAATCTGAAAGGTGGAGAGTCAAGAAACAACATTTGCACTTGTATCCTATTTTTCATAAAATACGTGATTAATACATGGTATTATTGTCTGCTGCCATGCACTGGAAGAATCTGATGCAAATGTGTGTTGTGTAAAAAAAAAAGGATACAATCGATGACACAGCCTCCTTGGATGTTGCCGCTCTCTGAAAAGTGAAGCTGGATGAACTTCCCAAAACGACTAGAGTTGTTGTTGTAAACGGTTTTGGCGTTCCCAAACGCCTCCATGATTGGACTGCAAGAAAAACATCGACCTCAGGTTTGTGTGATTTTTGTATCCCGCATGAGTTTTTTGTCCGTTCTAATCCTTTAAGAAAAACATTTCTTTACTTTGCGAAGAAAAACAGTTTTTTTCAGCTCTGCACAGTGACATTTGGTAACAAGTGTGTGTTAAATGAGATTGCAAAACATGGGAGCCAGCACACATTTGCTGTACTGACACATGAGAAAACTTGAACGTGCCGTTTGCTCCTGCGTACCTGCTCTGCACGATGGCCTGCTCCACTCTTGTGGTTTTCTCTGACGGAGGAGTACCAGCTGAATTTTGGCTCATCACCGACAGAAACTGCAGCAGCAGTTTAGTACTCTCCGTCTTTCCTGCCCCTGATTCACCGCTGGCGTGTACACAGACACAGACACACACACACACACACAACCCAATTCAATTAGAAACACACTGACCTTCTGTGACATTTCAGTATCTCAACTGGTCTGGTTACCTAATGTAATTGATTGCGAGGTTTGATGGCTTCAGAGACATTTCATTAACTTGTAGTCTCTCCCAATCAGGACGTGGAATGAGGCAAAGGCTGATAATAATTAAAAGCATGACAAGATACTGGACACATAAGCCGCATCTGGTCTGTTGTCTTCAAGAGGTAGTTATCTATTTATTTTTATCGTACACAAGACCCAGAGAGAAACTGTTGTGACTGATTGAGTCTCCCCCATGATTTGATCCTCCTAGATGCTTCTTTACCCAAACTTGAATTCAGCTGACTTTGATTGTCTCCTTTTGACAGAAATGTGTCTAAAATGTGACTTTAGTCATCCTCCAATCGCTTTATATAGATCCTTTTCCATTAGGTCTCCATTAGATGTCCATTTCTGGTATCTGTCTTCAAGTATCTCTGATACACCGTTTTAATGTTGCTTTCATGCAGAATCACCGTCAATGAATTCTACCAGTTTGACAAAGTCCTTGGTTGTTGATCACATCTGCATGTGGACAAGTAACCTGATTTTTCATCATTAGGTTTACCACAATAAGACCAGCTGTAAACTTTGTGTTATTCTTGTCTTTATTCTAATGTCGTATACAGCTCAACATATGTACTGATCTGCATTTTTCCCAAAACAACTGAACCATTTTGAATGCCTTGTATTAGTAATTTGGATCCTGGCTCACCTGATGAGGACACATTGGCTGTCATGGCGTTTCCAGATGCAGCGGTAGCATTCGTTTGCCACAGCAAATATGTGTGGAGGCAGCTCTCCTAGGTGATGCTTGGAGTACAGGTCCACCCTCTCTAGGTCATACATACCCGGAATCTGCTTGTACGGGTTGACTGCTGCCAGGATGCTGCCGATATTTGTCTGCAAACAGAAAAGAAGTCATTTATAGTAATTTCTTATTATTTGCCATCTCTTTTGTTCATTTAAATAAGTTAGATATGGCAACCCATCACACAAACTGATTCACAAACAGAAAACAGAAGGCTAGAAAAAAACAGACTATACATCAAATATTAAAGAAGCCTCATGTTACT
>JBBDHI010000021.1:15121882-15135515 GCA_037177115.1 Craterocephalus stercusmuscarum | reverse complement strand
CTAACAATAATTTTAAAAAAGCTACTGTAATATATTGATGAATATATGAATGAAAAGATATAAATAAATTTGAGCTTTAGGATATCAGTGATGACAATCAAACTATATTTACATTATGATGATGTTTAGGAAGCTTTAGGATTATTAATTGTAGCTTCCACTACCGCATTTAATTGTGAAAATAAATAATCATGACATCCCTATTTGGGAGGGGCCAAGTGCCTTGCTGAAGGGGCCATGGAGGTTAACTCTGTCGGCAATTTGGGGACTACAGAGGTGAACGTTTGCCATTTGTTTGTTTTTTTACATAATTATTTTGGTTGTTGCTGTCTTCCCATCTGCTTCTTGGAATTCAGAAAATAGATATATGCCGATTTTAATCCCATATTATTTTAACATTTTCAAGTATTAGAAATTCTTTCTCTTTTAATTGTGTACTTGACTTCTGCGTTTTAAGCAAAATTTGTATTATTATTGTGAAATATGCGGTCGTGAGAGAGCCCATTTGTTTTTCCTTGCAAATTCTTCTGGGGCAGTTTCATCATCCAGACTAAATTGACTATTGTGACAGGCCTACTTGGGTACGAAATCATGACTCATTGGTTTTCTGCATCACGCTGTCAAGTTTAGAGGGACAGTCCTCTTGTTTATGAAAAGAATAAAGCACCTTTGTGAATCCTGGATAATGAGATTATCAACAATGTCAGCCTGGGAGGAAATATGCTTTGCGGTCAAAATTGAAATGCCGAAAATAGAAATGTACCTGCCTGGCGTAGACTGTAATTCTTGTTGCAGGCCATCAGGTGGTGTACTTGCCCCATGAGGTTAAAAAAGGTTGAATTTGTTGTGCTTGAACCTCACATGGATGATGTTGCTATGGTAATGCAGGACTGTCAGTTGCCTGTATTGGTTGCTGCATCAGAAAGCTCTGAATTCTCTTCCACAATGCAGGCATGACACATGCATTAAGATTTCACAAAGGAAATACTCTTTTAAACTCAGCATGCATGCATTGCTGTTGCCATTGTTGTAAACATAGTAGCATTAAGCTGCCGATTACATCTAATTTTCACAAAAACATGGTCCAGTGTTGGCTGCTTAGTCAGAATCTGCATTTTAGGAGAGGCCTTGAGGTAAAACCAAGTCATCAGGCTGATATCTGTCTGAGATGTAATTTTTAGTGGCAGGCTGAGGCTAAATCTGGTGATGGAGGGAGCATGAGTGCAGTCTAAAGTGATTAATGGAAAAAGAAAGTAGCACTATGCTGCTTGATCAGAGTACTACACAGATCCTACACTGTGGTTTTATTAATCAGAAATATCAGCACCCATGTACACATAATTAAATCATGCATCATGTAATATGACTCATTGCACAATGCAACAAGTACGTCTCCAGAGACTGTTTATTCTCCAACTGAATGGAGCATGCACACTGATGCTGCTTGCCACACACACAGCTCTGTCTCCTCCTCTCTGTGTGAATGCATCTCCCAGTCTCCACCCTCTATCCTTGGTGTAGACATGTGCCATCCTCTGTACAGAGTTTGCAGATCCCTCAGCTCTGTGCTCTCAATATGTGCTTCAGCAGTGAGGTTGGGGAGAATGTGCAGTTACTGACAGACTTCAAGATCTGTGTTTGGACCACAGAGCAACTGCCTTGATGAGGAAGAAACGACATATTTGTCCGCTGGCAAGAAAGGAATCAATCACTGACTGTGCGATACTGACTGAGAGCCCTGACAGGGTCTCTGTGAAAATGAAACTGCTGTATGCTGTTTTTTCTTTTTTTTTTAAGCTGCTTAAAGAAGAGATAGTCCAGGAGAGACGCAGCGATTAAAGAGGGGGAGTGTGTTTCAACGAGAAATGGCCTGGAGTGGATTTGTACCAAAATGATCCCTTTGGAATTTAAGCTCAATAACAGCTTGACTGGGAATCTTTTTTTCTTTTTTCTTTTGTTTTCGTGAAGTAACATGTCTATTTTGTCTTATTGATATTTAAGTATGTCATATTTTTGAAAAGACTTTAGGGTGTTGTAAAAGTTCCAGTAAGCCTGTGCATCTCTGGTTTTGACAGTACTTTGAAGATGAAAAATGCAGAGGGACAGATGCACCTTTTTTATTTTCCTCCTCTGATCTTGCTTTCTTTGGTCTGCTGGGATTATCATGAGTCATTAAATTCTGCATTTCTCATGGGTATGCTACGGTTCTCTGGAGGTCCAAGAATTTTTAGCTTCCTCAACCCATTTTGAACTTGGATGTCTCGACAGGTTATGGTGTATTTTGGGATTTAATTTGGGTTTTCTTCTTGCTGCACTGGCTTTTTTCTTCTGCAGAACTGACTCATCAAAATGAGTGCTTTGAAAACTTATTCTTTTCCACACTGTAAACCATCCATAATATATACCACTTATCATGGTGTTACAGTAATGTTTTGATCATTCCAATCATTTTGTGTACCTCTTGATTCGATAAATCTGGACTGCAGTACTTCACCTCTGACTCCAGAGCTCCACCATGATAGTAGTTTGGTGGTGCTCTGTGGTCCTGACTTATGTGTCCATCTACCTCTCACTGTCCTTCCTGCGCAGCTTGCTAGCTTCAGACAGAAGCGGGCGAAAAGCGACGGTGCGGGGGCGGCGAAAAAGACGCAGAAGAGGAAGGGTCAGACTGTCTCGAAGAATGACAGCTCAGCGCAAGACCGTCACATAGAGCCAAGTCTTTCATCTGCCAATACCACAGAGCTAAAGAGCAAGACCAACCATGAGGTATACTACTGATTTCCTATAGATTATCAGCCATGGGCCAGTGGTACAAAAAGGAGGCTGTAGAAATTTGATTCCTGTTCTTCAGATTATTGGTTTAGTTGCAGCACCTATTTATTTTTTTACTGGGTCACCTCACACAGGTCACCATACTTGACCTCCTTTGTTTGTGTAATTCTGTTCACACACCATTCTTTAACATGTTGTCCATGTCTGATAAACATACATTAGAGAACTGGGTCACTAACCATCACAATGCCTGTAGGGCATGTTGCCATAGCAACCTGGCTGGGATTAACTAAGAAGTATTTCCTGTTTTTTGTCTTTTTGTTTAGCAACTACATAAGATGTAATATGTACAACATGATTTGTGCTGATGTTTTTGTTGACATCAGAAATGCCTCCAATTTAACAATGTGGATTGGTCCTATAGGAGGCCCCGAAGCCAGAGAAATCAGAGGTTCAGCCGAATGAGCAGCAGAAGGATCGAACGCCTACCCCGGAGCGAAGCCTGTCTCCTGTTGAAGACCTGGATTTGAAAGAGGAGGAATTAGCTGCACTTACTGGCAAAGAGCAGCTGAAGGTATGCAGCATTCATAACTTGACATAAAAGATAAATTATTGTTGTTAAGGAGAGTTCTTTATCTTGATGTGCATATTGAATGACAATCTAAAAGTACTGTTTTACAGGACATAACTCGCTAGTTTTACCTTTTTTCTGGTGTTGTTACTCAAACATCAACAGTACTTAGGCGTAACTAGAGTCCGATCCAATCCAGTATCCATTTAGGGCTCTGATATTGAAGAGATTCATGGATTGGTTATTGGCTTAATTCCCTGATCCACCTCAGCAATCCAAACTGGGTCTTTCTGGTTTAGTGTTTACAAACTGAGTATTGTGAAGGTTTAAGCCTACTGAGACATATTCATGAGAATCAGTTCCTGAAATGTTCCCATTAGATTGTAAATGATTATATATTTTGTTTTTTAATCCAATCTGATATAGATGCAGCGTTACCAAACACCTGTATTTACAAGTCTGATGGGGAATGAGCTGATTTTAGCATGTCGCCAATTTGGATATATTTAAGTCTGGAAGAAAAAATAGTGCAGCAGACACTCCTGGTGTATTCCAGCAGAACTGTAGCCTTCCAGCAAACCATGTGAAAACTGAAGGGATTATCCCACATTAAATTTGCTCTTATTCATCATTCTGGGAAGTCAGTCTCTAGCAGTCAAGAAAAATGCTGTGAAAGTCCATTGGCTAAAATGCTGTAATCCTTTGTTACATGGAGAATGTGAAGGAAGATGTGTGAATCTTCAATTTGCGCATATGCTGCAACTTATCAAGCATTACGTACTTATTTAACAGCCCTGCTTTGGCCATGCTTTCACTAATGCAAGTAAAACTGTGGAGCATTTTAAACAGCAGCACTGATGACCATCATTGCAATAATGTTCATATGAAATGATTCAGTATTGGAAAAAATGGTATCAGCGAGTATCCAAATCAGAATTAGATCAGAACCCCAATAAAGTCGATCGCCGATCTCTAGAACTCTTCAACTCCAAATAACTTGCAAAAGGACTTGGTGCCATGAAATATGTTATGTGCTTGGTATCATAATTTCAAGTTGTTCCTGGTCAGATGCTGAAACTGGGACATGAAGCTATATAAAACGGTTTCATGCATATGTTGGCTTGTGTTGTAATTTGGTTAAGTTTGTCTTCATGCTCTGTTTACTGGCAAAAACACTGGAGGTCTTATGGTGTTACAGTGTGCCTGCATAAGCAAGAAGATTTGTGAATTTCTGTCATCAACAACCCATGGGGAGTATATTGGTTTGTTTCTGCACGGCTGCTCGGCTGCTCCAATCTGAAAATGCAGCGTGGTTTGTGTAAGATGTGCAGTTTTAGGTGTAGAAGGAAAAGATTACAGGGTGCCTTTGTGACATGAGACTTGACTATAAAGTATCATAGTTGCTTTTCGATTCAAAATTTAAAGTAGTGCATGAATGTTTTATTGACTTTAACAAGGAATTTAATCGTATTTGCCTCATTAATTAGTCATTTTTTTTAACCTCTAATTTTAAGTCCTCGTGATTGCATTTAATTAAATGTGCTGCTTTTCCTACCCCCTACTTATGATTGCTCTGGTTTCCTGTTTCAGTATAAAGATTAACTTCACTCTGTGTATCTGAAGGATAAATTAATACTTTTAACTCAATTTGCTGAACAACCTTGAGCAAAGTGTTTAAATGTGTCTTTGCTTATAAAACTCACCTATCCACCTTTATCTGCAGCAATTACAGCAAGCAGTTGAGAAGCGTAATGAAATAATTGCGAAGCTCAGCTCCAACTTGCAAGAGGCGCTAGCGAGTAGAGACCAGGTACAGCTGGAGGCACAGTCACTCGCTGGACAGATTCAAGCACTGCAGAAACAGCTCCAGCAGGTAAGTGCCTCTCAGAATAGCAGCATTATTTTTGTCTACCATTCCCACGAATGTACCGATTATGTTCTGTCATTCGTTTCATTTCTGTGTCCATTTTCCTCATACAGACCAGTGTAGAGTTTCTACGAATCAAAGATCAATCAGCAGCTGAAATCCTTAACTTCAGACAGCATCACCATGGCTCTTCCTCTCAAGATACAATCCTCAGTCAAGAGGTGGCACCATCAGCTGGATCCGGAGATGCGAGTCCATGTTCTCAGCCAGGTCCTGAAGGCTTCAGCACTGAAACTAACATAGATATAGACACTGTTCTGCACAAGCTGAGGTTGGAGCTAGAAGAAGAAAGGAGGAAGAGCCAGCGTGTATGTGCTGAACTAGAAGAGGAGATGAAGAAAAATGAACATATGCTTTTTTTACTAGAGAAAGAGAAAAAAGGAAGGGAAGAGGAGCGAAATGAAAGGGAAATGCATCTGCAAAACCTTCAAACTCAGTTAAACCAAGTCCAGACTCAGTGCCTTGCAATGCAGCAGTACAAAGAGGAGAAAGAGAAGCTAAATGGGGAAGTGATGGAGCTCAGGAGAAGACTTAAGGAGGAAGAAGATGCAGAAAAGAGGCACAGGGATGAGGTTGCCAGCTCTCTCCTCCATCTTCAGAGTCTTGAAGAAGAAAAAGAGAGACAAGACGAAGAAATGAAGAGGCTTAAAGAGGAGCACAGAGATGAGGTTGAGCGTGTCAGGCAACTGTTAGATGAGAGGGAGCAAGAGCTTAAGAGGAGGGTAGAAGAGGTCGAAGGACTTAAAGCTTCTAAGAACCGTCAGAACCAAGCAAAAGCTGGCTTTAGCTCTGATGGGAGGAGTGTGGATGAAGCCAATCTAGAAAGTGGACCCGATCAGGGCCTTATGAATTCATCACTGTCTGGAGATATTCTGATGGAGCGTTACTTGTCCACTGCTCCCCTTGCAAACTCTCAGTCTTCAGTGGTAATTGAAAGCTTTGAACACTGCACTCAGCTGGACATATCTGTAGACTGCAGGTGAGAGACATTATAGTATCTGAATGGATTTTTATTTTTGATCAGCATTTTTATCACTTATAGTTACTTTACAGATTAAACCTCACATTTTGTCTCTACAGTTTTGAGCTGAACAGTGAAGTGTTTGGAGACCAGCCTCTACTGTCAATTTCAAACCGTCCTTCTGAAGAAAATGACAACCTCCTGAACATGACCAGCTCCCAGTACTTTGCACCGGAAATTGATGATTCCAGTTCTCAGTCTCTTTCCCAGTGGCCTCAAAACTCAACTTGTGGTGAAATGGGGCAGAGTAGAGAGTCAGACCAGCAGCTGGAGGAAACGGACTTGGAGAAAGAGCTGCTCAATCAACAGTGTGGGGAGCTCCGTGATGAGCTGGCTCTTAAGGAGCGGGAATTGGAAGTGTTAAAAGAAGAAGTTGTCAAAAGTGCAGAAGAGCTGGATGAGGCAAGGGACAGGTAATCAAGCAGATTATCGTCATCTGAAAAAAAACCATACACCCCTTTTCATTACTAAGGTTGTGCACATCAGAACACATGATGTGTAAAACCTTTTAAGACTAACAAAACCGTTTGGTTACTGTTTGCAAACATTTTTAAAGTTGGTCCCTCCTCTCCTGTTTTAGTTAAGTTGGATAGCAACAACATAAAAACAACATTATTCAGGGAGTCACACTTTTACATCAAAGAAATACAACCTTATTATTTTGTTTCTATGACCCCTCTGTTTAGGTGGGCCCAAGTAACAGAAGAACTCAAGCAAGCTCTCTGGGAACTTGAGGAAGAGAAGGAAAAGAGGAGATGTATTGAGGAGGAGATGAACTTGAAAACCCACGATCAGGTCGAATTTAAAAGAAACATCGGTGCCTTATTGGACGAAAGTGGAAATGAAACTTCAATAACACTGAAGCCAGAGTCTGAAAGCAATGCAGATTCCTCCCTGCTTATCTCTTCTACTTTCCCATCACAAGAGGAAGATGAGTTGGCAGATGTAAAGAACAAAGAAAGGGATTCTGCCAATGAAAGTCCAAAGCCAAAGGATAACATCCAAACGCTATCATTACAGGTAAACCTCTGTCTTCACACCTTAACAAGTGTGTAGAAATGACAAAGACCTCAAAGAAAAGCCACAAGTTAACAAGAAAAAAATGGTTTAATGTATAAATTGTAACCCCACTTCCTCTTTCTTTCTCAAGGGTCACTGTGCAAAGCTCCTATCAGAGCTTGAGGAAACAAAAATTGAACTCGAAACAACATTAACCCTGTTAAGTCAAAAGACAATTGAATCTGAGATTGTTCTAAAAGAGCTCGAAACAACACGTGCAACGTTTCTACATGTCCAGGCAGAAGTGGAAAGACTGCAGCAAGAACTTGTGAAGAACTGTGACAGTCTGGACTGTGCAGAAAAAGAGAAAAATGAGCTGCAATCTCAAATCTCCTGTCTGACACAAACCCTGGCCCATTTGGAAGAAGCCCAAGCTCAGTCTGTGAAACAGAGGGAGGAGGACAAGAGAAAGGAACAACAGATGGATGAACAGATAAAAAAGATGGAACAAGTCCTAGAGGAGGAACTTGAACAGTTTGAACACATACTGAAAGCCAAGGATGCCGAGGTGAGATGTGACATCATAAAATTTTTTCATTTTGCGTTCCCGGTGGCTATCCATTTACATGATATAGTATGTTGATGGATAATATAACATGACATAATAATATACTGTTACATTATATTAACAGTTTGCTGAAGAGAGGGAAAAATGGGAAGATGAGAAACAAGAGAAGGAAAAGCTCCTCGATGTGAATCGGCTATTGGAGGAACAGATGAAGGAGAAAGAAGAGGAGCTGAAGACTCTCCTTGAGAAGCAGAGTCTGGTTGTGAATGTGGCAACAGAAAAACTTGAAGCTTCTCACCAGCAGGAGATACAAGACCTGAAAGATAGACATTGTCAAGAGGTGAGATTCACACACTGATAATGAAAACAGATTCATAATGAACAGTCTAATATTTTTCTTTATCCTTTAAAAGAGGAGGCTTGTGTAACTTTGCCTTATTTGTATGACATGTTTGTCCTGCATGAACACAGATTTCTGAGTTGAATTCTCACCTGGAGGCAAAGCTGCAGAAGCTACAGCTCAGTATGGAAGATGAGCAGAAGCGACAGATCAGCCTGATCAAACAGGTACTAGTGAGTCATTGTTGTGGACCTTTTTATAAAGTTATGCATTTACATGTTTTTACATTACATTGCTCTGCCTCCCCTCCCCCAAGGTAACTGAACGTGAGCATGCAAGAATGATATCTGAACTGACTGCCAAACACAATGAGGAGCTTCATCAGCTGAGAACAGAGGCATCCTTGGAGCTAAGGGAGAGCATGGAAGCAGCTCACCAGGCTGAGATGCAACAGGCACAAGTATATAAAACACAAACACACATTCTGGCATCTTTAGCCACAAAATGTTGCAAAATATCACTTTTTATTCATAGTAGTCATTTTTAGTAGTTTTTTCTAGAACTTTTGTGATAAAAATTGTATTTTCACTATTGTTTTAAATGCTTTAGAAGAAAATGGCGATCACAGTTTAAACATGGACAACCCTCTTTCACTGCATAGTTTGTGATCATAACTGAATATCAATGAAAATCTCTCACATTCCCAAATTCTGTGCCTCATTGTTTTCAGGCCCAAAAGACCTTGGAGCTTGAAGCCTTGCGTTTGAGTCTAACCAGAGTCCACACGTCTCAGCTGGAATACACTCATGTAAACCAGCAGCAGGAGCAAGAGTCTTCTCTCAGCAAATCCCAGACCTCTGTGAGGGAGACATTTACCCAGGAAAGTGCACTTCTGCAAGCCCCCCATGAGTCTAATCTGGAACAGATCAAACAGCAGAGCGAGGAGCAGCAGGGGAGACTGCGTGAGCTGCACCAACAAGAAATGGGTGAGTTCAGACAAGATTGCTTTTAGTTCAGTGTTATTTTTATTTATTTTTCTTTCATGCTTGTTCCTTGATGCACTCAGTATATACAGCATTATGGCTGTGGGTGAATCACTCTCATTATTCAATACTGTTAAATGAAAACAATGCCAGATGACAGATATAACCCAGGACCTGGCAAATGCATGTCTGTTTATTTATGTTCAGATGATTTGAAGAAGCAGTGGGAGACATGCATAGCTCAAGAAAGGGCTTTAATGGATGAAAAGCAGACTAAAGCGATGGAGGTAAGACTTAAATCTTTCATTTTGTCACCACAGATATTTGATTTAATTATTAAAAATCTTTTTTTTTTTTTTAGGCTTTAAGAGTGCATTTGGAATCAGAGGCTGAGGCAAACTTGCAAAGGTCTCTCTCAGAGATTCAGAGCCGTCTCACTGCCACCCAGGCAGAGCTCACAGAGACCAGCAAAGGTCTGACTGAAGCCAACGCAGCTCTATCACAAACACAGTCAGAGCTGCATGAGACACAGGCAAGACTGGAAGAACTCCAAACTTCCAGTAAGGAGCAGA
Organism: Craterocephalus stercusmuscarum; assembly: GCA_037177115.1. NCBI lineage: Eukaryota > Metazoa > Chordata > Actinopteri > Atheriniformes > Atherinidae > Craterocephalus > Craterocephalus stercusmuscarum. The sequence continues at coordinate 15,125,762 of JBBDHI010000021.1, read as the reverse complement.
CTCAGAAACTAGAAGAGGAGCTGAAAAAAGCCTGTGCTGACAGAGATGCTTCTGTCTGTAAGTCACATCCCACAGTTTCTTCTGAAGGTCCACCAAAGATTATTTTCACCCTAAAGACGCGTTCACTTTATCCGGAGTTTTAAAAATAACTACTTTTGTCTGTTCTGTCTGGTTTGCTGCAGCAAACTATACATGCTAATCAGTAAATAAGCTTCCTAGCAAACTGACTCACTTGTTTTAGAACTTCAAGTGCTTAAATCTATTTAAATAACTTTAAGTGCTTAAATAAGTGATTTTTCCAATGATTTGTTTGTTTGAAGTTGTGGTCATTTATATTCAGCTGAACAGCAGAATTTCTCAGTCTACATGCCGAAGTGTCTTTTGGCAAGACATTGAGCACCACATTGTCTCCTCATGTGAATATCGGGGTGTGAAATTAATGCAAGCAATAGGAGAAATGCACTTAGTAGCCTATGTAACGATAGAAAAGATATATGACTGTGTGTGTGTGTGAATGGGTGAAGGTGCTACGCTGTGTAAAAGCACTACATTAGTAAAGTTCATTCCTCAATGTAGTTCTTGCAAACATGATTTAATTCTTACAGAATGTAAACGCTTTGCCTCCTGTATTCTAAATGATATTCAGATTCTTTGGAAGAGCTGGCTTCTAGTCACAAGACAGTGCTGCAGGAAAAAGAGCAGCTAGTACGCCACCTTGAGGAGAAAGAACAACAACTGCAGCAAGAGGTTGGTTCCCTCTTTCCCTTAACACTGGTTTAAGTTGCAGCTTCTTTCTTTGTTTCCTTCCTTTTTGAACATTTTTTTTCTACATGTAGAGACATTTTAGCCTTAGGATTTAAATCATACATGATGTTCCCACTTGTCAACAAGGTTTCACGTCTGGAGGAGGAGAAGGCTTTGCTCAAACAGAGCTCAGAACAGGAAATAGGTCAGCTGTGGACCCAGCTGGAGAGCATGAGGACTAGCCGTCAGGAGCTTGGAGGTGAGATTAATATACCAGACTGACATCTGTCTGACTGTGGGTGGGTTAGTAGCTGGTTGTGTTTTCTAGCTGCACTATTCATTTTAATACTCAAATGCAATATTTAATCATGTGTCTTAAGTAAAGGATCCAATGTGACTTGGCAGTGGCTGCTATTAATATGACACTGATCAAAACAAAAATAGATAAAATTAATACATAGGTGTCAAATATATTTGTGTATCTCCAGTTGTGGTTTTACCTTTTTCTGTGTCTGTTTAATCCAACAGAGCTTAAGGAGCAGCTGCTGGCTCGCTCATCCCGTGTTGATGACATTGAACGCCTAAAGACAGAGTTTAATGAACAAAAACGGGAGATCAAAGAGCAGAACGAAGCTGAGCTTGAAAACCTGAGAAGGTATGAGAGCATGAGAGGACACTTATGCTTATTTGATTTCATGAATTACTGTAATTAAATGGAAAAATACTTATCCCAGAGGAAAATTATGGAATTATGTGTTTTAAGATGGTTTTTTGATCACTCTTAAAAGGATTTCCTCTCACAAAGTGCATTCTCTCCTTATCTGTTGTCAGGTATTTTGAGAAGCGCCTGCATGCCACACAGGAGAGCTACAAAGAAGAAATTGCTCTGCTCCAGCTGAAGTTAGTAGAAGGAGCTTTGGAAGAAACTTTGCTTAAAACTACAGATGACGGGTATAACAACTGCTTTCATATGATATAAAATTTATTCACTGAAGTCTTTTACTGAGTTTTAACTTTTTTTGGGGCTCCGTTTCAGTTTGGTGTCTCAGGTTCAAGCTGAGCAGGAGAAAGATGTTGCTTCTAGTAGTGTCGAACTGGAGAAAAGGAAGGTAAGAGGTCCACATATACAGTATAACCTTTTTTCCATTTGACTGTTATTATGGTTTGGTTTTAAGCCAAATATTTAGCTTTTTTGACAGGATATAAAGCATTGTGTTATTAAATGTCTCATCTAGGAAATGATGGACTCTTTAAGGCTTCAAATGGAGGAAAAACATGCATCAGACCTTTCTGATCTGCAGGCATCTATGACGCTTTCTTTTAAAGAAGAGCTGCAGCAGGTCATATCAGCTTTGATGATTAAGTTGTTGGCCCTCTGAACTTTAGCCATTTTATTTACATTTATTATCATTATTTGAACGCCAGGTGTGTTCGGACCTCACTAACCGTTACTATGAAGAGCTGCAGGAGTTGAAGGCTTCTCATGCCCTGGAAATAGAGAAACTCAGAGCCAAACTTTCTGACAGTCATCTTCTAGGTAACTCATAGACTCACTTTTACATTTGTATTTGAAAGTTATTAACTTTTGACAAAACATTTTAATTATTTAAATATCTCTCAGAGCTTACCAGAGTCCGTTTGGAGGCAGCAAGGCAGGTTGAGGTGAGGAAAATTAACTTGGAAAAGTCTGTTGGACCTGTAATTTAATGTTTTGGTGATATAAAAAAAAACTTTTTAATCAGGCTGAGGTTGAACAGAGGCTGTGGTGTCTCTCCGAGGAGCTGCACACAAGGAAGACAATTATCCACTCCCTGAACAACAGACAGGCTTCCCTGAGTCAACAGCATGAGGCAGATATGCAGACGAACACAAAGAAGGTACATGTCATTTTCAGCATAGTGTGTCACAAAACATTAATCATCATGTGTTGGGCTTCTGCACGAAGTTATAATTTGTCTAAACTTTAAAACTTTATCTACTGCAGGTTGCCCTACTCGAGGAAACTCTAAAACAAGAACAGGAGGAGAACATAAAGAAGCTGAGAGAAGAGCTTCAATGCAAGCATGAAAGTGAGATCTCTTTATTGAAGTCCAACTTCGAGAAGGAGAGGACAGACTTGGAAAAAGCACTTCAAGATGAGAAAGAGAAGTTCTTGCAGATTGCTCTGGAAAACAGTGAAAGTAAGAATTTTTAGAAGACCTTGATTATTTTACTTTATTTAAAATCAGTTCCTGAAGAGTTGTGTCTTTTAGGCCCACAGGTCCTGATGGTGAGGCAGAGATTAGAGGCTCAGTATGACAGTGAACTGCGAAAGGCAAAGAACTGCATGGCTGCTGAAATCAAGGAGCTTACTGTTTTATTACAGGAGCAAGGTGATGAGAGACTACACCAAGCCCAACAGAGGTGAGAACCAAAACAGAGTTCACACAAGATTACCTTTATTGTCACTTTATGTTGTCTTTTAGCTTGTTTGTGTACAAGTTGCAGCATATGGCCTGTCTCTGGCCAGGGGTGGAAACACCAAGATTTTTGGCCAGATTTAATTCATGATATTGTACATTGGAAAACCATCCCTTACAATCATTTTGATTATTGCTACTCACTAACGAGTCACTCACAGCTCCTCCCCCCAAAATTTCTCACAAATATGAATAACACTAGAGTTTTCAGTTATAGGTACGTCTTCATGAGCCTCTCGAATCACATCTTAGGAGTGTTTTACGGATAGTGGTTGTTGATATCCGATCAAACCGCCAAATTGTCTAAGATTTGGCCATTTGTCTGCATATTCCTCAGTTGTCTGCAGGCTGAAATTCAGTTAAAATCATGTTGTATAAACTAAACTTATCTGGGATCAGGATGTTAGGGTTTGATTGTAAAAGAAAATTTTTCCTTTTTGGATCAAAGCCATTTTTGGTTCTGGTCTGATTCATGGAAGAACGCCCTTTTATGTTGAGCAATGGTTGTCACGTGTTGTTGACCTAATTTTTTCTTTGGTTTTATGGGAAGTTTTCAAATCCACAGTGGGAATGTTATTCCAAAATAAAAAAACTTTCATACACTGGTTTATTTATTTCCTTTGAGTTAACACAAGATAACTAGAACTAGATTTAATCATTCAATTTGTGAAAATATG
>JBBDHI010000021.1:15087582-15104777 GCA_037177115.1 Craterocephalus stercusmuscarum | reverse complement strand
TTAACTAACCTTCAACACAAATTGAAATTATGTAAAGATAATTTTTTATCTCCATATTTGTAAAGTAGTAGAAGCAAGTACTTTATATTTGTGGCTGTTGTTGTGGAATAACACACTATAATAGTATTTGAAAGTTCTAAGTCTACTTCAGTGATTTACCCTTATTTAAACTAAGCTCTCATAATGTACATCTGTGTTTTGAGCACAACTTTTTGTCGACCTGGAAAGTTGTTACAAACTCTGGTCATTGTTACAAAGTGTGATTAAGAGAAGTATTTTTGCATTGCAAGCAACGTACCAGAAGTCTCTGCTGACTCTTTCTTGAGTCATTGGTGCAGTGCTTAAATCGACTGCGTTTTTTCCATGAGACTTTTTTTTTTGCTGTTGTTTTTGTGTTTTCTTTGGACTACCTTGTTTTTAATGCAGATTCTCCCTTTCTTCAGACTGACTGTAGAAGAGGGCGAGGAAGCTCTCAGGAGGGAGCAGATCAGAGTCCAGGAGCTTCAGCAAGAGCTGGAGCAGGAGAGCGCTCTGAGTCTCCGTAAAGACAGACAGGAGGAGGAAAGGAGAGAGGTAAGTTCCGAGCTAATGGATACAATATTGTATGGAGGTTTTTATTGAAGGCTAGTATGGGAGGAGAAAATGGCTCATCTGAATGTTCCCGATGGGAAGCGCAGAGCAAGCAAGAGCATACTCATTGCCCCCAGCTTGAGGATTTTGTCTGCCTCATAAGGTCGTGATCTCCAGCTCTTGCTGGAAAGATTTGCAGCTGATTGTGAAGCAATTAAGATGGGAATGGCAAATCTGAGATCATGGTCCTAAGCTGATAAAGGGTGGATGGTTGTGTTTAGTTCAGAAATGGGGTCCTGCCCATGTGGAGGAGTTCAAGTATCTGAGGGTATTTTTCATGATGAAAGAATGGTTGAGTGATAAATCAATAGTGGGTCAGTGTGACTGTGCATCTGTCTGTCAGAGCTGAGCCAAAAAGATAGATCTCGATTAGCAATCGATCTACGCTCCTACCCTTACCCCCAGCACCTGATCCCAGATAAGGGGTAGAAGATGGATAGATGGATGATTGTCAAGCAAATAAGATGCTTCCAGTATTTTCCAGAGTACACAACCATTTGAACATCCTACTGGATGTTAAACCCTCTGTTTTCACTTCCAGGCGGTGCAAGCATCCTCTGAAAAGCATAAGTCTGAAGTCATGTCTCTGAAGGGTCAGGTGGAGCAGGAGAGGGTGACCTGCAGCAATCTCAAACGTGAGCTTCAGATCGAACAGTCCCGCAGCATGCTGCTAGAGAAGCGCCTTGAAGAGATGCAGAAGGTGCTAGAAGAGGAGCGGCAATGTTCTGCCCATCAACAAGAGCTCAGCTTGCAAGAAAAAACTGGCATTGAGCGCCTCCTGAACGAAGCTGAGTCTCGCCTGGCGGAAACTCACTCTAAGCTTGCAGATTATCACAGGAAGTTTGATGAAGAGAGAGACCATTGGTCCAGGCAGGTGGATGAGCTCACCTGCAGACACGAGACCGATGCAGCTCGGGACAGGAAGTTCATCTCAGATCTGCGCTCCCAGCTGGAGCAGGAGCGAAGGCAGGGAGAGGAGCTGGCGGCTGTGACAGACAAACTACGGGCCGAGCTGCTGCAGAGCAGGAGGAAATGGGAAGAGGAGGATAAAACGAGGTGGGAGGAGCTTCAGAGAGAGCAGGAAGCCGCCACCAGGCACAGAGTTGTGATGAAGACTTTAAAGGAGCAAGAAAAGGAAATCAGCTGTGCTTTAGAGGCGGAGCGAGAGCGGTCCAGACAGCAAGGGATGGAACTGGCAGAACTGAAAGAAAAACTACGACTACTGAAGGACAGAGAGAGGGACAGAGAGGAGCAGTGGGAGAAGGAGAGGAGGAAGGGGAGGCAGGAACAGATGGAAAGAGAAAGACGACACAACAAGACCAATAGCAAACTGGTAAGCCAGCATTAGTCTGGAATCCTCTCTGGTATACTCATTGATTTTTATACTCATGCACACTTTCATAAAAACATTTTAGCAGGAGCTGGAGTCCCTGAGGAAGCAGGATCAGCAGCGCATGCACGAGCTGCAGCGCACTCTGGCAGAGCTGGAGAGAGACGAGAGAGAGATGGCTGCTCAGAGGCTGCTGGGACAAACCTCAGCACAGCAACACAAAGCTGCTCACAGTTCCCACATTACCTCCCACACTGAGGGGGCCCAGGTTAGTTTCTCACAAAGGCACCAGCAGGTTTTCAGGTGCTTATTGGACAAAGTTATTTTTTTCCCCCAAAAGAGTCTCAAGCCTGTTTAGAAAATACATATTTTCATTATAGATACCGTCTACATCATCATCATCCAACCGGCTGGAGACGTTGCTGAAAGAGAACTCAGAGCTAACAGAGTGTGTGGCGTCACTGAGTCAGGAAAGAGCCGCCTACAAACATAGACTCACCTGCCTGGAGAGACAGCTGCGGCGCACAGAGAACGACCTTGCCAAGGTCACTGCAGAAACGGAAAACAGACCCATCAATGATGTGGCCAACAACAGCAGGGTGAGCAAGGCAACACATGCATGTGCTGACACACATGCATCTCCTTACTCTCATAGTTGGTCTTGAAATGCTACATTGGACAAAGATCATTAAGCAAACTTTAAAGGGATACTGTGTAACTTTTTGGCCACTTGTGGTCAAAAACCTGTTATTTCCCCCAAAATTGACATTTTGACCCAAATATCAGCCTAATGTGAGTATTAATGGATGATTTCTTGGGTCAGTTTAGTGTTTAATACATGTCTGGTCCGAGGGGGCTTCCCTCTTCAGAAAACTGACATAACTTTACATGAGCGGATCCGTCTCTCATGGATCATGTGACCTGCAGCGGTTTGCTCTACAGCTATAAAAAACAGCAGGCTGTGCTTCATGCCACTTTTCCCTTCAAAATGTGTTCATTCTGAACAACATGAGAAAGTGAAAACGGTGTCTGAGGAGACCAGAAAGCAAGAGTCTGTTTAATTTAGCAATAGTGTCGTGTAGCCTGTAGGAAGTTACAGGTTTAACCCCCTAGTGGCCAAACGTTACACAGTATCCCTTTTAATTGCAGTCATATGAAGATGAATGAAAACAGTGACTCTTTGTTTTGCTTTGCAGCTACAACGGTATTATGAACGGTATCTGCGCGCTGAGAGCTTCAGGAAAGCTCTTGTGTACCAAAAGCGTTACCTGCTGCTGCTTATAGGAGGATTCAGGGAATGTGAACAGGCCACACTGTGTCTTATTGCTCAGATGGGGGTACGACCCTCACCCCCTCTCTCATCCCAGCCCAGAGCTCTTGGGCGATTTAGGGCTGTAGTTCAAGTTGTTGTAGCAGTCTCACGGTAAGAAACAAATTAGAGTAATTATTTGTTATCAACCCCATTTTTTTTAAATCAAATTAACCCCAAACTTGATTTTTCTTTTCTTCTTATATCTTTATTGTTTTCAGGATGAGGTTCCTAACCAGGAAATGGCAGAGAGCCATCAGAAAAATATCTGGTACTGTTAATGGGCATGCCCAAGGTAAACTTGAGAAAATTTAAATACATCAGTTTGTTGTTTATTTATATATATATATATATATATATATATATATAATTTGTTCATCTTGTCTCCAGAAGGGCTGAAAACTGAAGTTTTAAGACAACAGAAGCCAAGGTCAAATTCTGACACCACAGCTTTTAACCATGAGCGCAATGCCGTCCAGAGAGACACTGTGTCAGCTCTAATCCCACCCAGCAAATCACCTTTCAGGTTGCACAACAGGTCTGGTTCCTATTTAAGTGACTTTTTGCGATCATTTCATTTATTTCAATTCAGGTTTTCATCTTTAATAATCATTCTTTCTCAGATCATATTCCAGTACCACTGTGGCCTCAGTGCATTCAGGCGGAACGTCTCAAGATCCTGAGCGATCCCTGAGTGAATATATCCATCATCTAGAGAAGGTCCAGCAGCGGTTGGTGGGCGCCAGGCAAGGTGAGCAGAACTGAGTATAAGAAAAGACTAAAGGAGGAATTTCAGGGTTAAGCTTGAAGGATTCATTTCCAAATCCTTCACAAATGTAGTGTACACAGGGTGCATTGGGTAACACAAGCTTCACTGGTTACTTATTTGGTATGGTCATATCCTGTTCCATTCATCGCTCTGGGTTCCACAGCACAATATAACTATGGTGATAGTATCTAAACACCTGTAACCAACCTCTTCTTCAGTGTTAAGCACAACTTGCTGGGCTTGTGTGATTTAAAGAAGAACAAGCAATGTCACTTTGAGTTATTTATTTTTGCTTGTTTTCACCATTGGGTTTGTTTTTCTAGTTCTTATACTGAAATCAGACTACATTATATCGTACAAGTGAAAGTTCAGACTTCACTTCCATAATAACATTTGTATTTATTTGAAAGATTAATGAAATAATAAAATATTCAATTTAATTTCATATCATAGATGATGCCAGGAGAGCTGTGAGGACTGTCAGGACTGAATGCGACTTCCAGTAAAACAAATATTCTGTAGTCTGATTCAGGCTCAACATTCATGTTTCCTCATTTTCTGTTCAGCGTTTTTTCATTCATCCATAAAAACGGGTCTGCTTAAAATCCATTAAAGTTCAGTCCAAAACTAAATATTTTTTGTCATGGGGGGACTGATGCTTACAAGACATGGGTAGAAAACATGTTTTCAGATTCCACAAAACCTGTGTGCTTTATTGTCTCTCAACCCAGTGAGAGAGACTCATTTAGCCCTGCCCCATAAAGAGGAAAGGAGGATTCAGTCAGCATGTTCCCCTCATATGATTGGTTATCGGCAGCGCTGGCTGCAGGACAATAGGACGTGGCTGTACCTGAGCTGTTTGTCTCCTCTATACCTGTATGGTCCAGGTGAGTGTGAGTGTAACATGCTCACCCCACCAAAAAAAGCAACTAAGTGCACCTCTTGAAGCTGACTTGTAAGATGTCAGTTTACAGCATTTAAGGGGTAATAATAACACTGGTCTTACACATATGTGCAAATATGGCTGGGCAGTTAAATGAAAATTGGGCAAAACCATAATTCAGAACCAATAATCCATCTATAATTACTTTACATTACATTCATGTAAGTGAAGTAACATGTCCAATTAATTTTGATATTGATTCGAGGTCATATTGCCCAGGCCCATGTGTACAGTAGGTTTTTACTTTTCTGGATTTAACTAATTCAAGCATATTCTCTGCACATTGTAAAACTGGCTGTATTCAAAAGAATCCCATTTCCATTTATTGTTTAATGCTTCTAAGTTACTTATCTTAATTTGTCAGTAAGATATTAGCATGGAGTTTTTTTTACAAACAAATACTGCTATGAAATGTAAACATTATTATTAGTAGAAGTAATTGTAGAAGAAGTAGTCTTATTTATTTTTCTGTTATTGTTGTATGTGTTGACAATGTTAATAAATTTTATGAAATATTGGCTCGCTGCAAATGAATAATTTTTTTGTAATGGCTTTATCTCAGTTGAACTTTTCCGGGTTAAATTAAGTTTTAAATGATTGTCACACTGTCAGTGTTGATGCATGTTTATGTGACTTTGATATTGGAAAACTGTCTTAAATGATATTTGATCAGATGCTAGATCTTCAGCACAGTGTTGAACCAACTGTAAAGCCCTTTTTGGGACACAAGGTTTACATTATTTTGCCTCTTGATTTATTTTATCATATTCATTCTGATGAGTAACCTGATGCACCACTACCTGAACCCTAAAACTCTTGTTTGTACAGCTGATGTATTTTTGTTCCAAAGTTTGAAGCGCATATTTGCTCTTTTTCTGGAACATCATGAACTTCAAACAAAGTATACATGTAATAAATATAAATCACAACCCCATGGACTAGAGTCTAATAGTGATCCTGATCACACACTATTGTAGCTGTTTCATTTTGTCAATTTGTGTTGAAAAGCTGCAGTTGTGACATGTTAATGTATGTGGACAACACTTTGCTAATGTCTGTATTTGTTTTTGTGTTCACTTAGGCTCGTCTGCTTTCCAGCCTGACCAAAACTAATCTGACTACTGAAAGACAGGATTTTTGCATCTCTGCATATTGATCCACAGCTGTAAATGCCTTATTCCTGTGATGGACAAAAACAAAGATATCACACTTGTTGAATTTGTATTTTACTTTTTTTCACAATTCTATAAATTATTTTTGTTTTCTAATGTAATTTCTGTCTAGTGTTTTGAAAAGCCACATTTGAGATGCTGCAAGAACAAATGCTTATAATTTTTATATAGTGTTAATTTTTCTTTTCCACGGATGGACTGAAGTTGATTTCATAAGTATTTGTGTGCACTGGCTTTATACTGAGTCAAATATCAATGTAACTTGTAAGTACATTGTTGCATAAAGATGACTTGTATGTGTTTTTGTATCCTCTGTTTTTACTATAAAGTTATTAAAGATTTTACATATAATTGAAAACTGGAGAGTTAGTTTATTCAGACTTCTGCTTCTTGGAAGTTTAAATAATAGGACCATGTGTCATTTTGACACCACTAATATATTCTAAAAACTAGATTAAAGCGGAAATTTCTGTACAAGATGTTTTAAAGCTTCAAGAGATCACATCAGGGTTATTGTATTTGTTTGCTTTAAATAACTGCAATAAACAAACAGTTACTTGTCCCTAAAGTAAAGTTCAATTTCATATGGAGGCGTGTGTTATTAACCGTTTAAGGAGGACGGCGTCAACCAATATGAGTCTGAGCCGACAGTCTGTTAGGGGTTGGCTCGTTTATAAAGACTAATTACGCCCACTAGGCTCAGTATTTCATCTACAGTGTCTGTTCAGTTGTAATGAAGAACACCGCCCACCATTTATCCAGTGACTTATAAAACATTCGCACCTCGTAAAACGTCAATACGGAATGACGCACATCCTTTAGCTTTCGACACAGGTATGCTAACGCTAAGCTAAAAGTACAGTAGGCGTTGTGTCGTAGATCGTTGTTTGACAGCCTTCCCGCGTAAAAATCGTCCTGGCCCGTGCGGAAGACCTAGTTACATTTTTCTCGTATTTGTCTGGGATGTATGGATGGATAGTTGACGGAATCTCGTCGCTGTTTGAGCCTGTAACGGGGCAAAACTCCACCGAGTGGCCCGAGAGAAGAAATACTGGCGAAGAGCAACCCACGCGACCTGGCTTGAAAACGACAGTACGGTGGCAGGAGAGCCACGGAAGACCAGCTAAACGGAACTACGAGAGGTCTGTCGATGAAGATACTCAGTTATTTAAATAACTGGTTGCTTTGTCGTTGGATTAGCTTGAGTCCTTGATTATTCACTGAACGCAAACGCTGTGGCAGTAGAGAGTATCAGCTAACTGTAACCTAGCTGGTGTGTAAACAATTACTGACAACACAAGGTGCCACATAGGCTGCTGTTATTTCTAAAAGGATATCCAAATAGGATGCATGTGGGCTAAATTCCTGTCCCGAATTCCACCAGTAAACGCAACTTAATCACACAAAAGTGCAAAAAAAGTAATTTATGCAAGAATAATAAAGTGAATGATTTGTAGAATACAGGATCCTCAAATGTTACCATAACTGATTTTCGTGTGTTACAGTGTGCATGTCTCAGATGGTGTTTACCAAAGCGACCAGGTAGAGGTGAAAAGGCGTAAGAGGGGTAAGTTGCAAATTAAAATGTTTTGGGGGTTATTCAAAAATATATTTCGTCAGTGATTGTTGACCTTCAGTGCTTCATCTTTCAGATGTAGTAATCAGCTTTGTGAAGAAAACTCTATCTGGGGTAGCAGGTCTACTAAGGTTGCGGAAACCTCTGACTCCTCGGTGCGAGAATCCAAGGCAGTGTAAAGAAACACAGGTTGGTGTCCTGGCCACTTCATTCAGTCACAAACATTTGAGGAAGTTCTGCCAAGTCTTCAGCCTAGTTGTTTCCAAATGTGTAAATGAGTCACATCTTCATATTAAGTGTCAGCTTAAATACATTTTTTAAGATACAGAATAATAGATGCCTCTGCAGATAGCATTAGATCCAGTTGCCTCCTTTTTTTTCAATTGTCTTGCATGCTTCCTTTTAATTGCAGCCTGTTACGCTAATGGGCATAGATGAGCTCCATACATCATGGCTTGGCAGCTCTGAGTGGAGAATGGGTGAGTAAGGATACCTACAACTACAGAAAAACGGCAGTGTAACATTGACTGTATTGAGTTACATATTGTTCCTTTTACACAGATAAACCGATAAGTGGATTAAATGACAGGAGTGGGAAGAATCCCTTTCAGAGCTCCTTACCCCCTTTAAGGAAATACAGGCAAGGAATCTGGTATTTAAAACTGATTGATTCCTGCAGGAACAGCTAATGCATGAACAGATAAACACTTTTTATGGCACCCCATTGTAAACCAACTCGTCTTCTTTTCAATCCAGTGGGACAGCACTTAATGGAGCGCTCTCAGATAGAGCGAAGGACAGTGAAAGGAGGGGCTCCCTCCGGCTTCTGCCCTCAAGGCCGACTGTCAGGGTAGGAGCTGCTAATCCGGATCCAACATCCAATGCCTTTGGACACAACCGCTGCTACAAGCCTAGTCTCACTGTGGAGGAGGTAAATATAGATTTTTGGTCTCCATAGTGCCCTTAAAACTCTTTTAGAAAACATATATTGGTTAATAGATCATTTGACTAATGCTCTCTCCCTTTTCCTAAAGAAAAGTAACTGCCATATTTTCTTATGTAGTAGTTGCATGAAGTAAGAATCATTCCCAATATTATACCACCAGTCAAGCTTTAACAAAATGCACCACTTGACTATTTCAGTCTTCGAATGTTTTAAATCTGCTTCTAGACCATAAAGCAGAACAATAAGGAGCACTACCGCCGCTTATTGGAGATGGTGACGGAGAAATACAGCAAAAGCCAACCTCTACCTTTCAACCAAACGAAACCACAGGAGTGAGCATTGCCATTTTATTCATGTTGAATCAGAATTTCATTTTTTTTTAAAGATCAATTTAGTAACACAGCTTTGGACAGAAGCTGATTAGTTTTTGGTCATTTTTTTTTCTCTTTTGCTCCCAGTGAGATGCAGTCACATGTTCATACAACTGCTGCTTCAGGAAAAACCTTTGAGTCAGTGTCCAGGAAGGTGGGATGCACAGGTGGGATGTTTTCAAACTCTCTCTTTTTGGTTTAAATTTAGATTGTGTTATTATTTTTTGTAAATTAAAACTAACTCCAGATGTCTGAGATGCCCAAATTGTGATATAGTTACTTCCCAATTTCTAATTTCTACCGTAGCCAAAACTTGTTTGGGTAGTTATTTTTAGTAGATATCCAGTGACACTCTTCTCTTCTTTACAGTTGCACCAAGTGTGTTTACATACAGAAATACATCTCCTCCTAATGACAGGTTGGTATGTTATCACTCTATGTGCACGTACTATTCATAATCATTAATTATTATTATTTTAGTAACTTGTGCTTAATTCACAACCAGATGGGCTGGGTTGACCATCAGTAAATCATTCAGTGGAGCCTTGGAGGACACGCAGCCTGCTCGATGTACAAAGGCAGGGATTTCTTTCTGTTCCTTCTGACACGTCAAATCTTAACGTTAATCTTAGGTTGTAACACCTGTGTGAAATGCTGATCTGTGCTGCAGCATAAACAGGCAGGAGAGTTGGATCTTTCTACAGAAGTAGCAACCCGTCTCAGTCTGGTGGATAGGGATACTCCTGCTGGCAATCTCTCTTACACACAAGCTGCATACACACATACAAGGCTCAGTGATGAGGACATACCTCGACTGACCAAGGTGAGACTACGTAATGTAGCGTTATTGTGTTGAAAAAAGCACAGATAGAGTTTAGTAACTTGATGCATTTGTTGTTTGTCTGTCCAGGAAATGGCAGCAGAGGTGAGCGGAGCTCTGGCGCAGAGCGATCCTAACCGTGTTTTAAGTGCAGCTTTCAAACTTCGCATCACACAGCGAGACCTAGCTACATTACAGGAAGGCGGCTGGCTCAATGATGAGGTGAGATGTGGTGAGGGTGTTTTCACTGATGTGTACCGAGACTCTCCTTTGTTTAGTCTCCCGACTTCAAAGAACGTTTTGGCACAACACATTTGTAGAAAATAGAATATTGCTGGGGTTGCATCGATGCTGATACCAGTATCGGTACCTAGACCGCTCTAAAGTACTCATACTTGATGAAGTCGATCGATACCTGGAACCAATCCCAATTTATCAGGCAACATTTTTATTTTCACTTGAAATTTTATTTTTATTGTCAGTTTTATTTATGCTTTATTTTTTATGTATCATTTGTTGTAAAAGCAGAGAAGAGAAATATAACCTGTTTTCCAATTGATGCATTTTTTTTTGTGTGGTGGAAGTATTGGAATCGGTATTCTGTATCAGCGAGTACTCAGATTAAAGTATCAGTATCGTATCGTTTTGGAAAAAAGGTGTATTGTTGCATCTCTAATTATTGTACAGCAGCAGATAATGATATTGAATGATTCTGCTTGAAGAGAGGTTGAAGAGAGGAAAATTAGGGTGATATCATTCAGATTATCATGTTTTCTAATTGAATGATGCAGATTTTTACTCTGTATCCCTGGCAGTATAGGCAGGAATTGGTAGTTTTAAAGTTGAGTCACAGTTCAGACGAGTTTACATGGATTTCATTGACCTTGTAGGAGTTTTAAATGTCACTAAGGAGAAAAAAAAGGTTTGCATGAAATACTTTCCATAATTAGCATTGCAAAACATGCTTCATGGAGATGTGAGCAGCACTATTAGATTGCTCTCATGTTGCTGTTTATTGTTGCTGTTGTAGTCTGTGGCTACTACCAAGTTAATAGTAAACTTGACTGACGTTACAATAAATCTGTGAAAAGTTTCCTATTTTATTGAGTTAATGGATGTTTTGTAATGTTCCTGTTTCTCTCACAAAGGTCATGAACTTCTACTTTTCCCTGATCATGGAACGGTGCTCTGGAGATGGAGGACATTTAAAAATCTACTCCTTCAGCACCTTTTTTTTCCCAAAGCTGCGGGGTGGAGGAGGCGGGCAGGCTGGGGGACATGCTACTGTGAAGCGCTGGACAAAGGCTGTCGACCTCTTCCTCTTTGACCTCATTCTGGTTCCTCTGCATCTCGGCGTCCACTGGGCACTTGCTGTAAGTCAGGCTCACGACGCGTAAAAAGTAAACCAAAAGCTAAAAGTAGAAACAAAGGGGGGGGTGGGGCGCATGATGGAAACCGATAGCTCCTGCACATTTTCACCAGCTCCTTTCTTTTCAGGTGATAGATTTTAAGTCAAAGACAGTGAAGTCATATGACTCAATGGGCCAGAGACATGACGACGTATGTAGTCTGCTACTGTGAGTAGATATTTTTCTTTCATGCTCCCGGCTGGACGTCTTCTTGTTCATTCCTATGACTTGCATCATACAGTAAATGACCTCATTGTGCTAATTTCCCAGACTCTACCTTAAAGAGGAGCACAAAGTGAAGAAAGGCAAAGAGCTGGACAGTGCAAAATGGACTGTTGGAAGCTTGAAGGCTGGAGTAAGTTAAACTAAATATCACAACGCTCTAATTACCGTCTTTCACTGTAAGATTAATGACATCTTATGTAAACAGGAAATTCCTCAGCAGAAAAATGGGAGCGACTGCGGCGTCTTTGCTTGTAAATATGCTGACTATATTGCAAAAGGAAGGCCTTTAACCTTTAAACAGGTACATGGATACTTACATAATACAACCTCATAGCAGTATTTTATTTGGAAAAATACGGTTTGATACACAGCAACTTACACTGCCATGCAGCATCATGTTCGTTGAAATAATGGAAAATAATTAGCATGACGGTGTGCCATTGATATAATAATCTTTTTATTTTTCAGTGCCACATGCCATTCTTCAGGAAGTTAATGATGTGGGAAATTCTCAATCAGAAACTGCAATAGAAGATTGCTGTTACAAAGATGTTTTCAGTGGGAGCAACACTGGCAACACGTGGGTTTCACAAATAACTCACGGGCCAAAGACATGGACTTTACTGACTGGAATTTAACCCAGAGCTGGAGAAATCAAACACTATTAATGATTAGTTATGTCTCCTTGTTGTAGAGGACACATTAACAATTTGTAATCTCCGAGTTATAATTGGAGATTTTATTTGACTTGTGTGTGTGTGCTTGTAAGGAGAGTCTAGAAGTGTATTTTAATTATACCTGTATTAAGCGCCTGATCTGATTGTGTTAAGACATCCTCCCAGCAGTGTGCCGACCTCCTCTATTCTAACAGTAATGAAACAAGTAAATAAGTTTAAAATGAATGTGCACAATAAATAAAATAAAAATCTGTTTGATCTCTAATCGCCGTCTTCATTGAACTCTGATTGGTGCAAATTGTAATGCTGTTTATTTTCCTCTTGGAGGTGGCAAGTTGATAATCTTAGTACAGAGGAGCAATCTGTGAACATTTACATAACTGTTTTAAAAAAAAAAGACAATTTCAAGATGCATTTTTTTTAAACAATTTGCTACTTTTCTAAAAATTTTTAAAGAGTAACATTTTCCCCAAACCACTTAAAACGGTTTTAATATCAGTAACAAATTCTATGCACATAATTAAAAGGCCCCCAACGAAATACAATTTTTTTTTAAAAAGAAAAAAGTCTGTATTTCCTTGTATAAATCCTTAGTTCTGCATTTCCAGGCTAATCTTAAATTCAGATTCCTTTAAGTCTGGACAAAGTGGCCCCAGGTCCCAGGCTTTCTTGCAGGGCTGATGAAATAAGATTTTTTTTTAAACTAAAAATAACACTTTATGCTTTTATTAACATTTAAAGACTAAATAAGGGGTAAAGTGATTCCATCAGCTGACACTCATACTGGCAGACAATAACAAAACCATAACAGTCTGCTGAGAAAAACAAAATCAGAGGCCACATAAATCAGTGTGTGAAAAATTCAAGGGATCATCTGGGTTAAGCGGTGTGGAACTTGTACTGAAAATTGTATTAAATTTAATTTTGAACACAAAGTTTGGATGTCTACATGCAAATTGTTTATAAAAAGAGAACCATTCAACTTATGCATCAGGCAAACCTTTTCTGCTCACGTGTGGTTTTCACATGCTCAGACCCAAATGTTCAATAACACCTGCTTTGCACGAACATGACCTTGAGCACAAGTTTTCATTCTTCCCTCCACTCAGGCTGTGTAGATGGAGGGGTGGACGTGCTGTGTCGTAGCTCGTTTTCCTGCATAAGTTTTGATTTATTCAGGTTAAATTGTTTTCACCGCATACTTTAACTTAGTAACAACATACTTTATTCTCCGGTTTGCATTTGAGGTGATTGTTGTGTTATAAGAAGGATCTGCTGTCACAGAACCTGCACATACTTTAACATAATTTTCCTCTGGTAATCATGATCCATGTTAAAACATGCATATACAATTTTAAGGGTCTGAATGGTCACTTTTGTTGTGAAAATTTTATAAATTATTTATATTTTCCCTCCTTGCAAGGAGGCTGGTCCATCTGCAGAGAAGCTCTTGCTCCAATTTAGTTATGCATTTAATTTTTTCTTTGTACCATCATGTCAGTTAACAGCAGTCAGAAACAGAAGACATGGCATTCAGTGATGAAGAGAAACAGTCTCCTTTTTATAATATTTTGGCCTCTAAAATGAAGCCAGTTCACTTTATTATCATTTCAAACAGTTCATTATTTATTTATATGGCTGGATCAAATTCTCTGTAACCTTCCTGATCCTGGGTGATGGAACTCACACCAGGCCTGAGAAAAAACTGTCACAAAAATTTATTTTTAAAGATTAATCCAGAATTGTAACAATAATAACACAAGCATTATCTATATTGGTAATGCTTCTGTTACTAGAATAGATCAGTCCATGTGTTAAAGCAGGTGCTTCTCAATCCATGTCCTCTTCCAGGGGCTGTGTCTTCACCTCAACTGTTTTTGGAGGGATGTAGGAGCCCATACCTGCTGCTCTCTCTGCCTCCGCCTGCGTGTAGGGCTCTTCCCTCAGCTGTTTTAACCTGCATTTTAGGGGAGGGGGGTTAAAATGTGAGACTGAGCCCAAAGTTTCCTGATAAGGTATATAATGAGAGAGTTTCCCACCGCTTCTTGTGCACTTTAGTTTTGAAGTGCTCTTTCAAGGATCTCATGTCCACAAAATATCTCCTGCAATTTAAAAAAAAAATACAGGTGTTACGACCACGAAAACAATTAGCTTAATTAAATAACCTATAATGCATATAACTGTTTATCTCCAGACTTCTATCACATTTGATATTTATGTACGTATACAACCATTGCACATAATCAGTTTCCATCATGTCATACTACTTGAACTATTTGGATAATCACACAAACTTCAGATTACAAGTAGAATGATGGTTACATGTGTGGATCACCTGTTTAATCAAGGTCTTTAACATAAAAGCACCTACGCGCAGTGTAAGCAGTAGTGTTGCGCACATCCGGTCACGTCGTAGTCCACCTCCTGATGTAGCAGCTTTGCCGCCGTCTCTGGCTTCATGTCCGAATGGATCTGGTCCAAGTCTTTGGTCTTGCGCTTTGTCTTCCATGTCTTTGAGATGTTTTTCTTTTTGTCACTTTTGTGGTTTCCAACTTGTTTGGACTTCCCCATAGCGGATACTGCAATACAGATACATGACACTGCTGTTTGTAAAGGAGTATCATAAAAACATTTACTCAAGACCTGTACATTAATGACAAAGATGCTGTACAAACTATTTAACGTGTACTCTGAGACACCAATATAAACTTAGCCTTACCGGATGAACAACAATTTCAATCAGAAATAAAACAAATTCGACTTTAAAGTCTTTCCCTGACCGATTTTCAGGCTTTACTTACCTTCCACATGTGCTGCAAAGGGAAGTAAAAATGTATTTCCGGGTCAAGAGGAAAATGAAGTACATCAATTTACCTCTAGGAGGCGCCAAATACCATTAAAAAGTTAGAAGTCTAAACAGAGTATTAGCTCATTAGTTAAATAATAACCTTGGTAATACTGACCTACAAATGTTTTCACAAAAACAGTATGTTTGCCAGGTTTGTTTGGTTTCCCCATTACTCTTCGAGGTCAAGGTTTCCAAGCATATTTCTGATAGCAAGGCAAAGAGATCACTTTTTACTCAAAATATAAAAATGTATTCTCTATTATCTTTTTTTTGGTCCTCTTTTGGTAAGGACATAAGCCATGTTTTATGTTTCCATCCAATGACTGCACGAATGACGGTAAATATACAGCCCCCTACTGAAAGACATGTTTGGCCCTACATCTGCATTACAGAGGACATGCATGCTGGTACATGTGGATTTATAGTTGTTCATGTATATTTCTGTTGTTTATATTTAGCATATTTTTGCAGCAATTCATAGTACTATTTAACCTCTTCTTTATTGTTTTTGTTTTCTTGTCCTGTTATTTTTTGTTTTTGGAATAGTTTGCTTTTAATGTAGGGCATTTTTTTGCACATCTTTCCTTCCTGTATAAGTTCATTTTTAACATTTATGTTTTCATTTGTCACACAGGATATTTTATGTCTTATTCTGTAAACATTTATCAGAGTTCAGTAGCCTAACTATTTACACCTTAAACTGATTTCTGGGGGGTATTCTGGGATTATTTTTGTTGCACTGAAGTCATTCTGACCTCCTTATTTTCATATAATGACTTTTGCATTTAGAATTTCTTTTGTATGCAGAACATTGCCGTTGCTTTTACAATATTTACATATTTCCATGGCAGCTGACTGTCCCATAGCCTTCAGCTTGAGGCCAAAAGTATGTTCATTTATGTACCCCAGCACAACTTTTAAAGTACAAATTCAACTAAATATTTTCAGAATATCCAGCAATATATATATTTTTTAAATCTGAACACACTCCAGGATGAACCTGGAAAACTTGGGGAAACACAAATAATTTATTTGTAAAAGTTTTTTTTAATGTAAAAAAAAATTATCTGAGTTTACAAAACACACAAAAAAGTCAAGTGATTGCAAAAGGTGTGTAAACAGTTGCACAAAAAAGCGCTCCATCTCAGCTTCTCTAATCACACTTCCCTTTTATCATTTTCTGGCATTCAAGTGAAGTTCAGATGATAGATATAAAAATTCCGACAGCCATTGAAGGCGGCGTAAGGCTGCACTGCATACGCGCCGTGGCGGAGAGCGAAGATGGCGGAGAATAATGTCGAAGCGGATCACGAATGGAGCGACTGGGCCCTGGACACGGCCGAGGACACTCTGGTCGCAATGGAAACCTTGCTTGCGACGCTGAGAGCTTTTGAAGACGTACTCAGGCAACAAGAAATATCCGTAGCATCTTCCACAGAGTACTGCGATAACTTCTGTCAGGTAATGTGTACATGCAACATCGAAGCTACCATTAGCCTTACGTTAGCTCATCCGGGATTGTTTTTCTCGCTGCCCTAAAAATAAAATAATTTGCAACGGATGCTTGCCTTCTGGTTGCACTGCAGAGTTTTTTTCGGAAAACAATTGCACGGTCTTAATTTTTAAAACAATTTTATCTGTCCGCATATTCAGTTGATGAAAATAACTATCATTTGGGCCAGTTGGATTGGTTGCTGGCTGATTTATTGCCTATTTGTTGGGTCGAGTTTCTTTGATTTTCTCGTCTAGCTTCGTGTTATTTCGGAATTTGAACATACTAGGAAAATAGTAGACGTATACCAGATGTTTTGCATTCACATGGTGTGGTCATAGTTTGCATATCATGCATTATTGCATGCATGTGGGGCGGGGCAGCATCGTGGTGTGTTTACTCAAATTTTTACGATAATGCATGTTGGGCAACAAGATGTAGTTATCGTACACACATTGGGTATCGTTTTCTGTATATGAGGTGGTTTCACTCTATGTATATTTCAAATTGACATGCAGTGCTGTGCGTCTGCCATAATTGATTTCTTCACCCCCTTGTCAACAGATGTGGTTTAAATTATAAAAGACTATAATTTCTACATTGTGATAAAAGTATTTAAAGACTTTTCTTTTGTAAAGGTGACATTAAAACACTATTTACAATTGCACTTAGAACTCG
>JBBDHI010000021.1:15069982-15081458 GCA_037177115.1 Craterocephalus stercusmuscarum | reverse complement strand
GCAAATTTGCACTGAGAGTTGGCAGCACATCCAAAACATTGAATCAAACTGTATAACTATATTCTTTGAAGGGCTGTGTGAACTCCCTGTGAGATGTTGATATAAAATAAAACTTAGTGATTTTCTATGCTCTTTTACTGTTCCCCAGATAACTTTCTGTAATATATGTTGATGAGTGGGTTGTTGCTTGAATTTTCTTCAATAGTTAAATTTTTAAAGGATTTTTTTTTATTTTTTACAAAAAAATGTTTAATTTTTACTTTTTATTGAAAAGATAAGTCATCAAGTTGAATTAAATAAAAACTTGTTTTTATTTCTATATTTTGCAGATTGCACATGACACTTTGTTACAGTATGGAAGCACAGACCTTCAAGCTTTACTCCAGATCACAGGAGAGGGTGGAGCGTGGAGTAACACGGTCCTCACAGCTCTTCTCACTGGCCAGCCCACCAACTCGGAGGAAGGTTAGGGGCTTCGTAATTTATCTGGCTTCCCTTATTTTGATTCCTATCTTGTTAAAGATTGCTTTCAACTGAGATTATGTCTCAATTCTCTCTGTAGTTGACGCATACATAAGCCTGGAGGGTGAGGGCTTTATGGAGATGCGAGTTAAACATCTGGAAAAGATGGGAGAAGTGGCTAAAGCTGTGGTGTTGGCCAAAGCTTGCACTGATTGCAGCTTAATTCCCAACCAAGCCACATTTCGTCAAACCTACGTCTCCCTGCTCTGTCACCTGCTGCCCAATGAAGAAGCCATAATGGAGGTATGGAAATGCTTTGGTTTTGTTGACTAAGATGGAAATACTCAAACTTGACTTGATGACAACATCCTCCTTTAAACTTATTCATACACTTCCCCCTCGTCACATCTGTACCGGACCATCCTGCTTAATGTTGTTCTGAATGTGGTGTAATGTGCCAGGAACCGTACGACTGAACAGTACCAGTCACATTAGAGGAAACTTTCAGGACAGACAAAACCATTTCTCTGTAATCAGTACCACATTCATCGAATCTCAGACAGCATTTCATTCTCTCTCCCGGTGACATTAATTTGATATTGGATAAGAATGGGTTGTATTTGTAGATCAAATGTGTGTGTAATAGATAGTGACAGTGGACCTATTTATAAAGTTTATCTGCACTCTTTCCAAAAATAGAGGCCCAAATTCCCATGCAAATTGAGCTCTAGTTTACTTGCATTCAGTCTGAAAACTTAGTCTGTGCAAAATCTGTGTTCTTTGTGGCCCATTTTCATGGTTCATATACAGCATTTTAGCCTCTTCCTTAAAAGGAATTAAATGGGAATTAACACAGAACTACATCATCAAGTAGATTGATTATTTTGTTTTGGGGGCTATAAATAGCTGCTTAATGTTCTGCAATAGTTAAAGTAGTTGCAGTTGTTGCTTTGTGTAATATGGGATATGTCTTTTCTGATGAAAAGACTGCTGAACTCCTTAAAGGACTTGAGTTATCAACACTTCAGTCCTATACGTTACTCTACTTTATGATAATTATCTGACCGTTTAACCTCTTCCAAAAACTTTCACATATATGCGAATACATTTTTATGCAGCTAAAAGTTTTGTTTTCGTGAAAACTCACAGCTTTGAACCATGAATATCCAGATTGAAAGCAATTAGTGTTTCCTAAATACTGCTGGAAGATACAGTAATCGTTTTCCCCTCGGTTCTGCCGTGCAACAAACACTAACACTAAATATTTGTGTCTTCATTTTATGGTTTTTATTCAATCAGATAAGAGGATCATTTATGGCTTGATGCTTTGTTTCCTGTATTTAAGTCACAGATGTCTCGGGATGTGTTTTCTGTGAGTTAAACATCATGTTCTTGTAACCTGTCAGATATCCAGATTGGACTGTAAGGATGTACTGGAAATCACCTGTAATTTGGAGACTGAAGGGGAGGAAAATACTGCCTTCATTCTCTGCACAACTTTCCTTACACAGCAGCTACAACAGCAGAGTCTTTACTGCTCCTGGTGAGTAGTTTCTGTTTGGCTCAGAGCCTATGTGGGGTTTCTTACACATCTAAACCAAAACTCTATGATTCTTTAGTTGGTTTTCTTAATGTTTGCATTTTTTTTTTCATTGAAAGGGAGCTGACGCTTTTGTGGAGTAAACTTCAGAGGAGGCTCGACCCTTCATTGACATCTCTCCTGGAACGATGCCTTCAGCTTGGTGCCATTGCCAAAACAGCACAACATTTGCTTTATCTGGTCCGTGTGATCCAGGCAGAAGTGAGTGCAAACAGCTTCTGTCATTTCTGGCAAAACTGCTTTTAATAAATGAGCATCTACTGAAGGACGCTTCGCCTCTATTCGCATGTAGCCTGTGAAAACGGACAGATAAGTTTATAATCTTGCCAACACATATGCATATATATAGCTAAGTGTAAATGTGGGTGATTTTATACTCCTGGCACTAACAGCATATCTCTCTCCTTTTAGGCGGAAGAACTGGGAATACCTGCTTCAGTTGAACTTTGCGTCAAAGCCCTACAACTTCCAAAACAGGATGACTCAGAAACAAGAACTTCCATCTGTAAAACGATGTCCAGCCTTCTTCCCAATGATCTTGAAGTGTTGCGTGCCTGCCAACTCACCGAGTTCTTACTTGGCCCCTGCCAGGAAGCCTTTACTTGTCTCGAGGAGCTCTATTTACGCCCCGACCAAAAGAATGACCAGGAAAACGAGGTTATTCCCAACTCGCTGCGCTGCGAGTTGCTCTTGGCGCTGAAAGCGTACTGGCCTTTCGACCCCGAATTCTGGGACTGGAAAACGCTGAAGTATCGCTGCATCTCCCTTCTGGGGTTGAGGCCTGAGTCAGAAGGGGAAGAAGAAGAGGAAGAGGAAGCAGACAAACAAGAAAAGGCTAAGCAAAATGAAAGCCAAGACGTTGCAGTTAAAGGAGAGTCTGAACAACAAAACAGGATAAATGGAGGACTTGGTCATGAGGATCAGGATAAAAAACCAACTACTAACAGGACAGGAGAATCCGGGACAAAGATGCAGAAGTTCTGTAAGATTTGTAAGAGGTCAGTAGCTGACTCGCAGATGATCCACCACTCCAAAAGACACGCCAGGGACAACAGCCACCCCTGCCCCGTTTGCATGCAGAAGTTTAAGAGCAGGAAAGATCTGGTTCCTCACTTGAAAAACCACATTCCTAGTGAACTATCGTCTTCCCAAAATGAGGCTAAGAGCGAGGAAACGCAGAAACAGGCAGATGAGGATGATGACATTGAACCTGGAGAAATCCCCATCGACCCGTCCTTGATAAGGTACTACAAATCCACACACGATCCCGACGTGCTGCATCACCTCGTGGAGCAGGCAAAAACCGTCAAAGAGAAGCAAGCCGACGACGACGAGCACGTAACCTTCGATTACATCGAGCAACATTTCAAGCTGCAGAACCGTGATGAGTATCCGTGTCCAGGAACTGGATGTACTCGGGTCTTCAAGCATTCCAAGTACCTGTATGTCCACCTGAAGTCGGATCACATAGGCGACACAAATGTGAAGCACTTTCATCAGATGAGAGACAAGCGGGAGAAGTGTGTGTTTTGTAGGCGTCATTTTGTTTCAGCTTACCATCACCGCAAGCATAGAAGGGCTCACTTCGGCGATCGGCCGTACAAGTGCGTGGTTGTCGGCTGCGGGGGACAGTTCAGTACTTCCAACGAGCTCGTCACACACAAGCAGACCCACGGCTATCAGCTGAACTACCAGTGCGAGCTCAAAGGCTGTTACGTCACTTACTCCGACTTGGGTCAGATATATCACCATGAAGCACAGCATTTCAGAGACGCAGCCTTTACTTGCTCTAGTACTACTTGTCGAAAATACTACTTGTCCAAAAAGGATTTTATAAAGCATTTATCCACACACAACATCACTTTCACAGAGCAGGACTTTGAGGCTCAGAGGAAGGCAAAGCGGAAACTTTTTAAGACTGTCCCTGTACCATCAGTGCACTCTAATAAGTCAGTCAGTTCAACAGGCATGATAAATGGAGATGTCCTCAACTCTTCATCGGCTAGCAGTGCCTCCTCTTCACAAGAGTCTGACGTGAAGGAGCCAAAAACAACAGTGACATTGGTGGCTGTGTGCTTTGATGGAAGTAAGTTCACTTGTGGCTTTGAGAAGTGTGGAATGACTTTTTCCAGAGCCAGAGATGTCCAAAGGCATCTGAAATGTGCTCACCCAGAACACCTTAAACTGGAGAACAAGGAGCACAAGCATGACAAAGAGCAGGCCTCCAAGTCCAAAGGGATCATTAAAACTGAGCCCGATGGTGAGAAAAAGGGAAAAAGCGACCCCTCGACTCCATATCAACCTGTGGACACTGGCAAAGAAAGAAAGGCGGTCTCTCATCCAAAAAGCAATTCAACGAGCTCGCTCAGCCTTAACCCGAAAAGTGATGCTCTGAAAGAAATTCTGATTGGACTGAGTAAGCTGAGCCTGAACTCCTCATCACCTCACAGCGGGTCTAGTGAGCCCCCAGAGTCCAACGCAGACTCCAACGCGTCACAAATGGCTCTTCATCAGGCCATCATGGCAAAGCCTCCCATTGTTCTGCTCAAGAGTAGACCTCATCTGCCTGAAGAAAAGGTGAAAGTTGAAACCGAGCAGGCATTGGTGACCAGCGACGAGGACGGTAACGACTCATTAGCCGCTGCTAAGCCTTATGTCTGTGAGATGAAAGGCTGTGGCTTCAGGACGGCTCAAAGCTACAGCTTACTGCGCCACTACAACACCAAACATGGCCGTACCATCGAAGAGGCCAAAAAGATGACGTCTTTGAAAACCACCTGTTTTAAGCCTTACGTTTGCCAGCTTTGCTCCAAGAGTCACAGAGAGAAACACGTGTTGAGGGCCCACTATATCAACGCCCATAACATGAGTGAGAGTTTAGTGGACAAAATAAGCTGTGGATCTGTGCGGTTTGACGGAGACGATCCTGCATCACCAACCAAGAAATCCTCTGAGCCCCTGACGACCCACAGTCCAAAAAAGAGGAAGGAGAGCCCTAAAATGCAACGCCAACACGAGACAAAAAACGCAACCGCAATAAGCAAAAATGGACACGACTTTGACAATCACTCTGCCTCTGAAGAGGAAGGAGAGGATGAAGTTGAGAGCAGCGGGGAAGCCAGTGAGCAGAAAGGAGACAGTGAGGATACAACCACACAGGTCAGAACAACGCGACGTCTGGTCGCCAAAAGTAATCTGTGCTATATTCTGGATAAATTCAGTAAACCCTTTCACTGTGTGGCGAAAAACTGCGCTGCGGCTTTTTCCACCCAGGGAGGCCTTGTACGTCACCTACAGCTGGTGCATCATTACAACCGCTCTCAGCTCCTGCTGGAAAAAGACGGAGATGTTCACCACAATCCGGAAGTCAGAAAAGAGTACACACGGAAAAAGCCTCTCCCAAACTCGGATGAACCTCAGCCCCAATTCAAATGTCACTTTGCTAACTGTGCCGCCTCCTACCACCTTAAAAGCAGCCTCGTGCGTCACACTCGGGATTCTCATTCCCAGCCACCTCAGCTGATAAGGTGTAAATACGATGGCTGCTCGAGGGTGTTCAGTCATAATGATGCACTTAAGAAACATACACTTTATAGTCACTGTGAGTACTATGATTCACTGGTGGTACGGCTGCAGAGCACTCACAAAAAGTCAATCACTGGGTGCCAAAAGAAGCTCATAGTGACCCCACAGAACTCTCAGGAAGAAGAAGAACCCGGTTCGCCCACCACACAGGACATGTCGAGTCCAAAGCCTGAAGCTGCAGCCCAGTCAGAGGAAAACGGCAACGACAGTCTCGATGAGGCGAAAGACTCTGCAGAAAAAAAGAGGACAAGAGGAAATGGTTTCAGTCATTTTGTCTTAAGATCTCACGAAGAAGCGCTACAGATGTGTCAAGACCGCTGCATGCGTGCCACCTACCCATGCATGGTTCAGGACTGCGACTCTGTGGTCACCTACCTGCACAGCTTGAACCGCCACTACCTGAATGTGCACCAAATGCGTCGAGAGGATCTAGTGCAGAATGGCGACAAGCTTCTTTTTAATGCGGAGCAGCTGGAAGAACTGATTCAGAGGAAGTCGGCCAGGCCCACTCTGACCGGAGCGTCCGCTCCGAACGGGGTTAGAAAAGTAGAGTACCAAGCTGAGCCAGAAACCTCAGGTGGTCAGCCCGCACTGGTGAGCCAGCACTCTGTCAAGGCTGAAAAGCAGGATGAGGATAATCACGAGCCGATTGGATTCCCAGAGGAGGAAGAGAAGGAGCTTCCACCCGTCGAGAGAAATGGTGTCCTTGTGGGAGCGGACGAGGTGCTGTATGGTGAGGCAAGCACCGGCAGGGCCGCTGAGGAGTCACCCGCCTCGCCGCAGCACCCTCTGAAACAAGAGGAGAGATTAACCTTGGATAAAATCAAACCTTTTCTTCGTCCAGTCACTGTTGACCTCTCACCTCCATGCTCACTGCGCTTTACTACTGAGGACGGTTTCCATGACGTGTCGAGCAACAAAGATGGCGGTAAAATGATAAATGGGGCAGCCACGTTGCCCTCCGCTCCCGTCCGCCAGCCGTTGAAGCGCAAAAACGAACTGTCTGAACAGCCTATAAAGTTGAAAGACTCTCAGCCTAGAAGTCCGTCTCCACGCCCCTTTGACATTGCTGCCTATAAGCCTATGGGCTTTGAGTCTTCTTTCCTGAAGTTCATACAAGAAACGGCTCCAAAGGACAAAAATACACCCGGGAAACGGCGTGATGCTTTCAGGCGCAGCTGCTCTGTTAAGGAGAACAACCAGCTGGGAATCTCCCACACCCGCAGCAGGCGCACTCATTCCCCACTGGTGAAGCTCCACAATATGAGCGGAGACTTCACATCAGTACAAAACTTGAAGTCCATCCTGGACAAAGCCCTGGCTGGGTGTGGGGACCTGGCCATCAAACAGCTTCAGTACCTCAGACCGGTGGTGGTGCTGGGAAGGCCCGTGTGCACCACCACGCTGCCTGACCTCTTCCCCTCTGACACCAACAACAGCAAGCTGCTTCTTGGAAGTTAGTTTAACTAAGCACCTTTGTAAACATGGTAAATTAATTTGTATTTTCACAAACTACAACTCAGTATTTTAATTTCTTCCAAAACTGAGAATGCTATGCTCTTGCTGTTTTTTTTTTGTTTTTGTTTTTTTTTTTGTTCCCCAAGTTGCCAAAATTAGGTTTTGTAGAAATTAACGTAAGAAAAACAAAAAAGATATAAGCCTCAACAACGCATCACATCCATTTTTCTGTCATTTTGGTATCCTATGAGAACAAGTCATCTGAAGTGTCGTCAGATATATTAATTCATGATCACAAGTGTATATAATGTAGTCCTCCAAGATAAGTGTACAGCTTTCCAGATTGTTAGAACTGGTCAGTAGCGTATTGCAAGGCCTTTTCACTTGTGTGAAAATGTGACTAAGAATATTTCCTTACTACAATGTTCTTGAGGAATATGTTTGGTTATTTTTCACCTCAGTTTATATTAAAACAGTGTTTGGATGCAGTGGGAAGATATGTATGTAACACTTTCTAATAAAATGAATTGAGAAATTAATTCAGAGCCTTTACTTGGCAGCATAAATATCTGCCTTCTTGTGTGTCAGTTGTCATAAAGACACCTAAGTGAATCCAGGAAGAGTGTTTTGCACTCTTCAGATCTTTAAATTATGGAGATTTTTGGGTAAAATAGTAATTTATTCTTCATTGCTGCATATGAACTATTGATTGAAATTGGGTGTGGTTTCATTCTCCAGAAGTGACAGGAAGCGCCGCCTGCTGGATGTTGAAGTGACAGCTACTCGTTTAGGCAAAATTTGTTGTTTGTATTACAATGCTCCTCAATACTTTTATTGTGCACAGGTGAATAGCTATGCATTAAAACAATCTTCCAACACTGCACACGTTACACCTTAGCATAATAGCAAATATACACTGCCGGGTTGATACACCAATAGCCTACTTGGAGATTATTGATGCTAAATGGAAGATAAACTATATCTCAGCCTTTTCACAAAAGTTAAGATAAAGTCAAACAACAGCTACATTTAAACAGATATTGCGGGGTGATATATCATATTCTAATTTATGAGAATACATTGAAGTGTATTTTTAAACTTAAGAGAAGTCTGTGAAATTACAATATTCTACAGCGGAACCAAAATTACGCCAGTCGTAAATTGGATGTTTCAGACGGGGGAGAATTCGAGGACACGTTTGACTCACAGGCTCGTTCGCATCACATGAATGGAATGATATAAGATGTAAAAGCCTTGACTTGGGAATGGAAACTGAATGCCAAGATTTAGCTTTTAGTCGGTATCTGTAGATTGCGCGTGAGGGTAGTTCTCACATAAGTCAAGGTTGAAGTGTTTTTGTGTGTAGAGCGGAAGCTACGTAGCCGTTAGCCCAAAGTACCAATCAGGCTGCTAACAGAGCTAGTCAGCGCTGCTCTGAAAAACCCAAAGCGAAAATGGTTGAAACTATATTTGACCTCCCAGTGGAAAAACAGATATTTTATGCTGTCCTCGGGTTCTCATGGACGGTTTATCTTTGGGAAGCGTACTTGTCTTATAGACAGGTAAGGAAATATTTTTTCAACATCATGCTCCACTGTTCAATCTAAAAGGAAACCAAATCAAATGTATCAATGAGTAGAGCAAAGGATACGTAACCTAAAGCATTATGTCCTTTTTAACTCCCTATGAGCAGCTACCATAGGGAAAGAGACCATAAGTGAATGGGGAAACCTTACTTACATTTAGTTAAATATACTTATTTGACAAGTTTTCTGTCGTTTTTCTTAATTACACACGTCTTCCTTAAAATCACGTAAAACCTGCTTTTAGATTCTCTGTAGATTTTCTTTTATATATTTATATAAAAGATTTATTAAAAAGTCCCCAGAATATGAATTAAAATTAAACCGGAAAGGACTTGCAAAAACTGCCACTTTCATCTTCCTTCGCAGATGCCTTACAATACATTAAAATGATCATTTGGATTTTTTTTTGTGCTCAATATAAAAAAAAAAACATAATCCTACTAAGTATGTGCTGATCTCCATACATGTCCAAGAAATTTAAATAAGTACCTTGATATCTAGCTTTGGAAAGTTGAATCGTTTCTGTCCTTTTAATTAAAAAAACTCATATTTTGGTGATTTTTAAAAATAAAAATCACAAATCTACATCACGGTCCAAATGTTTGATCTAAACTGCATGTGTGAAGAACTGATATCAAACAGATGTTAACAGGGATTTTATTTATTTATTTTTACATATTTTGTTTGACAAACTCCTTTACTGTTTCTCCCCAAAACTGCACAACCTTGTATATTTCAGCTAATGGCTAAATATGTTTTAAACTTTAAGAAATTCTGCCTGACTTCATGGCCTTTAAGGTGAATGCAAATAGTAATTTTGAAACTTGCACTGTAGTTCCTGTTAAACAACAGGAACTAATGTCATTTTCAACTTCATCAATCTAGAATGTTGAAATATATATTTTGCTGTTGATGTTTTTTTATACAGGCTGAACAACATATTTCCAAAGACATATTCATTTTTAAAACAGACAGATATCTGGGGAAAATACTGACCAGTCAAAATTATTAATGAGGGAAATGGCATTCATTTCCCATGTGATCATTTGTTGTTGTTTAACTAAAATATCACTATGGGTTGTATCTAAATGCTAAGTAGTTTGGTTTATTTGGTGGATCTCCCTCTTGCTACCACATTTATATACAAGTTATATTTTAACATTGTGCTCATCTGTTTTTACCATGCAGAGGAGAATATATCGGTCAACAACACATGTGCCACAGGAGCTAGGCAAGATCATGGACTCTGACACTTTTGAGAAGTCGCGGCTTTACCAGCTGGATAAAAGTAACTTCAGCTTTTGGTCTGGACTCTATTCTGAGACTGAAGGGACGGTAAGACAGCCTGTAAATTAAAGTGCAACCCTTAACTTTAAAAGTTTTTCTGGTTTACAAATCAAATAAGTTATGAATTTTAACACAATCTTTGTGCTAATGCCCCAAATGAAAACTCTACAGCTGATCCTGCTACTGGGTGGAATCCCGTTTCTGTGGGGTGTTGCTGGTTCTGTGACAGTCCGCCTGGGATTTGGCCCAGAGTATGAAATAACCCAATCCTTGGTGTTTCTGATGCTTGCCACCCTGTTCAGTGCCATAACAGGACTTCCCTGGAGTTTGTACAACACCTTTGTCATTGAGGAGAAGCACGGCTTCAACCAGCAGGTGCGCTGGTTGAACAGCACTTACCCATACACCACAGTTACTATAACAGATATGAATGCAGACGGCATTATCATTTTCAGTGTAAATATGAAGCATTTAAAATGTTTTCTGATCTTCCTCTAAGACGCTGGGGTTCTTCCTCAAAGATGCTGTGAAGAAGTTTGTAGTGACCCAGTGTATTCTGCTACCTGTGACCTCTCTGCTGCTGTACATCATAAAGATCGGTGGAGACTACTTCTTCATCTATGCTTGGCTCTTTACCCTGGCTGTTTCACTGGTTTGTGCTGCTTTAACCTTTTTCTGAGACCATGTAGAAAAAGGATTATGTGTTTTCTTGTATCTCAGTTTACTAAGTTTGTGGTTGTTTGCTTAATACTTCTAAATGATCACAATATTTCAATTATTTTTCTTTTGTTCTAAGGTACTTGTAACCATCTATGCTGATTACATCGCTCCCCTGTTTGACAAGTTCACTCCTTTGCCAGAAGGAGAGTTAAAGACAGCGATTGAGACTATGGCTAAAAGTATAAGCTTTCCCCTCACCAAAATCTATGTAGTTGAAGGTAAGTCTTGAGTGTGTTAGTGTGTGTGTGTGTTTTTATTTATTTGACAATTAGCAATCCCTCACTTCTTACTTGCTTTGAACGATTTCCATATTTTCAGGTTCCAAGCGTTCATCACACAGCAATGCGTACTTTTATGGCTTCTTCAAGAACAAACGCATCGTGCTGTTCGACACGCTGTTGGAAGACTACTCCCCTCTGAACAAGGCTGGAGAGCTGCAACCCCAGCAGCCAGAGAGTGACGAGACAACCAGCGAGACCAAACCCAAGCCCAAGGTTGCCTCTCTGAAAAACTCTCATTGCCTGAACATGAGCTACTTACAAGCTTTGAAATCTTTTTTTTCACCGTATTTTTTACTATATGAAATAGACAAAGATAGTCATGTAGCCTATACATAGTCAAAAGAAACCTGACAATAACTATGACAATAGTTGCAAAATATACAATGAAAATTTGTTGAAACAGAAAAAAGCAAAAAAAAAAAAAAAGAAAAGAAAAAGAACAAAGAAAATGGTGCTGATCCGATTCATCAATCTTCAAATAGCGACTATAGAGAGTT
>JBBDHI010000021.1:14858578-14873731 GCA_037177115.1 Craterocephalus stercusmuscarum | reverse complement strand
CACTTCCTGTTTAAGATTTTAATTCCTTTCAACATTATGTCATCTTTTATTTCTCTAACAATGGCACAAAATTTAAATACACAAATTGAAACTCATTTACATGTTGTTTTCGATGAGTTGCAGTTTTCTATTAACTGTCCTCTGTGAACAGAATATTGTTTGGACAGTAATGTGAAATGAACTGATGATTCATTAGGTTACCTCTAAGTATCCTGAGTGTTAAATAATGTAAAGCACATTCAAAAGTTTGGTACCACTGATCAACCTTTCTTCCAAAATTTTATTGAATGTGTAATGAGCATGACATAAGTCTGTTCGGAAGATCTTGACAAGGTTTTGTGCACCTGAATTTTGGATTTTTACAATTATAAAACACAACAAATTCTATTTTGTTCTAGCACACTTCTTTTCCTTACATGTACTGTAATCAAAAGTATGGGTTCTTTTATGTGCATAAAGACAGTGACCACTGTACAATATAATGTGTCCACAGATCCAAAGCTGGACCAGAAAAAACTCTCAAAATAGAAAAAAAAACTGTATATCTTTACTTTAATTGGTCCATCAGTACTAAATCTAAATGCAACACACATCTTATGAAAGAAAAAGTAAGATGAAACAAATTTAGCTATTTAACCCACTGCAGTAATTCAGATTTTTGTCCTTACAAACTGAAAAGAAATTGAGGGATAATCCTTTCAAAATGTGTGCTTTTTTCGCATGAAAAGTCTCTGGGAAATGCAACCAAATATGTGAGATTTCTAGGTTGAAGTCCTGCCTAGATCCAACAGGGGGAAGTGTAAGTCTGCAGGGAATGATCTATAAGCTTGGGCTGAAGCGAAGAGGAGAGACAGAGGAAAGGGCAGCTGAGGTGAGTATTGGGATGGTAGACATGGCCTAAAGCATCACCGCATTCCCAATAGGGTAATCTAATCAGCTGCTTCAAACGCTCAGATGGCCTTTTTTCTCTCACACACTTTCTGAGAAAGAGAGCAGCTCATCCCTCAATCTCAAGTGATGTGCCCCATCTCATTATCTTCAATCAGGCATGCAGAGATCTGAAAATAAGGGAATAGCATGGTCAGTTTTTAGCACTTGCTGGTGAAATAGTTGTTCTCATGAGGGACTCATATTTGATATGTAACTGCTGCTTCCCCGTGCAAGACCATTCATACCATCAATACTGAAAATTTAGCAGTTATTTAATAATAACTCAATACATATAGGTTACAAAAGACCTTGTTCATACAGTAGCTTCAATAAATTAAAAAAAAATGTGCAAATGAACATTAATAGAATAGAAACTCCTCTGCACTCCACTCTGAAGAAAAGATTTTTTTCAGGGAAAAATTGGAACATCACCACCAACAAGTCTTTACCAAGAGAATATATGGCATGCAAAGGGAACACAGGTCACAGAGCTAGTTAGCCTAATTAAATTTCCAACCTAAGATCTTTAGAGTAGCTTGAAACCCGGCGGCTTTAAATGGGTTTCATAGAGATAAAGACTTGTTGTCTTTGTTTGTTAAAAAGCGGTCACCTTGTAAATACGCAATTAACACATTTTTTGCATAATTTCAGGAATTGATGTAGGAAGCAGGTTATGGCTCTGAAGCAGAAACGGATATAAAATGCATCTTTTACACAAAAAGTTTAGTTTTTAAGTTACTCAAACTTACAACGACATGCAAATTGCACTTGTACAATTAATCATGATTAAAAATCTTAATCAACTTACCTAACACACGCGCACCCCCCCCACACACACACACACACACACACACATATATATATATATATAGGTTAATTGGATACTCTAATTCTGCCTAAGAGTAAGTGTGTGTGTGAATGGTTGTCTGTCCCTCTATATGTGGCCCTGCAACAGACTGGTGACCTGTCCAGGCTGTACCCCGTCTCTTGCCTAATAAATGCTGGGATATGCTCCAGCTCATCGCGACCCAATTGGATTAAGCAGACCGAAAATGAATTTGTGTGTGTGTGTGCAGTTTAACTGACTAAGAGACTCCAAAAAGCTGCCTCACACTACTTAATAGAGATGTATTTTTTCAAATGAATGCCACACAGATATAAAATTTCTGGAAATTACTGACTGAAAGAAAAAGAGCAACGTAAGCAATGATTTACTTGAAAAGAATTCAGTTCTTATTCAGAGAAATTGTTTATTCACAGGACAGTTGCTGTCATTGACGTCAGAGTCTCCAGTCTCATTCCTATATACAAATTCTTGGATATGCAATGGTGAGAGGGTTGTATTGTACTGTAATGTTGATGTAGGTTTCTGAATAGTCATAAATACACAAGAAACAAAAACCCTTTATGATAGAGACCATGATCTTTAGAAATTTTCTGCTGATGTGTGTAGAAGTAATAGTGAACTCTGCTCACTTGTGAGCTGCTTCTCTGACATTTGCCCTTTTACTGCTTTTATGTCTCCTGCTGATCTTTCCATATGGACCAGAGGACATGCTTGAGTGACTGCACATGTTCCATGCTGAACCCTTCAAATATATCAAGCATTTCATTTATCACTGTCCAGCCTGAGATGAAAAAGAAAGCTGTAGGATTTAGTGCATCTAAATAGTACTTTGTTTGTTTCTTCATTTATATGACAGGGACATGTGCAAAAAATGTAAAAAAAAAATGCTTTGCACCAGATTTAGCCAAGATAGTTATTTATCTGAAGTCCCTGAACAGATGAGTTAAAACAAAAAATTCCATCATTTCAATTACACGCCGCTAGTGTCCACTCATTTACAAACCTTAAATCACCATAAATTCATCAGAATAGAACATCTGAATAGAACATAAAAAAAAAACATACAATAAAACTACAATCCATGTCCGGATATACAGTTACTGTAGTTAGTGCTGATACTTCTGGTTAACTAATAACATTTTGTTGATTTTATGAGAGAACGTCAGGTCGGCGACCCGTCTAAGACTCTGTTGTAGTTTATTCCATTCCCTAATGCCTTTGTATGTAAAGGTTGGGTGAGCAAAGGCCATGCTACGTTTAGGTAATCTACACTCATTGCTGCTGGTGTATCTGGTGCTCCTGGTTGTCTGCTTAGAGCAGAGCTGGACATAGTTTTCAGTGGTGAAGGTGCTATATTATTTAAGATTTTGTAGAAAAGCCTTATATTGGAGAACACTATTAAGGTACCAAAGTTGTTGTATATTATTTATACATGTATATACATGTAATATGTTATTTAATATTTATACATTATTTATATTATATAGATGTTATATTTCAGCAAGATCTGAAAAAGATGGTATCTCAGTGTTTTTTTTTTAAATCTAGTTTTATCTAGTTTTTTTTATCTATTGTATTAAAGATCTTAAGGGTTTTGTTGTTGTCTCACTTGCTCGGGACCAAAATCAGATACAGTCATTTATCTGTAATGTTCATTGCATCTAAGTACATTTTTGCAGGATCATACGTCATTGTATTTCAAATATGTCTGAAAACAGACAGACTGTATCTTAAGGTATCACAAACTTTCTTAATATGCGTCCTAAAACTAAATGTTTGTTCTAGAACAAGGCCTAAATATTTGAATTTCTCTACTACTTTAATTTGGCTGCGATTTATATAAACAAATGGGTAAGTCTGCAGTGCTCTAGTTCTGGTGAAATACATCAACACTGTTTTATCCACATTCATGCATTGACTCGTACACACTGGACACGGTCGCTAAGATAAGATTCTACCCACTGCAGTACCCCATGAGACTTTGTAATTGCTCAGCTTCCTCACTGAGTGGTTGACCATGTCAAATGCCTTGCGTAGGTCCAAAAACACAACACCTACAATCCCACCTTTGTCCAGCTTTGCCTTTACCACTTCTATAAAATAACAGCATGCAGTTTCACTGGAGTGGTTTTTCCTAAAACCAAACTGCATTGGGTGTAACAAATAGTTTTTATTGAGGTGTTCTCTTAGTTGGTCAGCAATTACTTTCTCTTTAACTTTTGAGACAGTGGGAAGTGTACTGATTGGCCTATAATTATGCCATGTTTGTCCCCAGATTTAAATACCGGAGTAATGACTGGGATCTTAAAAGCAGAGTACTCTCCTCATTTGATTTGTTTGTTAAGAATGTTAAGGGTTTTACAAAAATCTCTGTTTTTAAATAAGAGCATAATCCAGCCCCCAATTATCTTTACTTTTAGAATTTGTCAGCGATTGCGGTATTTTATTTATTTCAAATTCAGTTGTTTCTTTAAAGCTTAGCATGTCATGGTCATTTAGGACATGAGGCTCAGATGTTTGAACAGAAATGTTATTTGATGTGAGGCAGAGTTCTTTAACTGATTAAATAAAGTAATCATTAAAACAATTAGCAACCAACCATGCATTTGTTTCCCTTTTTCCATTTATCTTAATTACTAATTTCTGACCTTTACAACTTTTCCGACCACTTATTTTATCAGTAGTTTGCAAGAGCATTTTAGTATCTTCATTCTGTGATCATGTGGACGTTTGCAAACATCAGAAGGTGAAAAACATCTGAGGGCATCTCACGGTAATGCATGCTGCTTTGTGGATATTGCTTTAAGAGGAAGTTCATTGCTTGTGCTCTCATTTCGGTGTTAATGACAAGGCAAAATGTTCATCCTCACAGCTTAGTAATGAGCATGCTTGTTGAATTATATATATTTACATACTACATAGAGTAACATACTAATTATTTAGGTTGGAATGTGAAAGTTGAATTTAACACTGGAGTCATTCAGCTATTTAGCTTGCCCTCTGTAACCTGCACTTTCTCCTGAAATAAGGGGATGTGGTTTTATTTATGTCTTTTATTAGGTGTGAGGGGTACCATGTTCTTTTATGAGCCAAATATCCTGGAGATTTATGTCAAATTTGAGGCACCTATTAATGGGAAAGTTGGAAAGTTCATTCATCCCCCGCTGTCTTTTTTAGTTGTGTGTGTATAGTTATTAAATGTTTATATACCCCTTTTGAAGAGGTACAGGTTAGAAAGGAAACTTTTCTGACAGCATGGATAAACAACTTTAATTGCTGGAACTTTGAAAGTCTCCCATATTTCCCATATCCATAATGACAGAGAATGTATATTCCTGATGTTTAGATCCTGAAACTGTGCCATAACCCAAACAGGAACATACAAAAAGCTATTACGAGCACTTAAGTATGACTGGCAGTTTACACTTGGAATTCGTTCAGAATGTGACTGCTTGTAACAGACAAACAAGCCTCTTGGGTGGCATGAAAGCTCTGAGAACTGACAGCATTCCCCTCACGGCACATTTATTCATTGGTGTTCTGTAAGGAAGGTAATGTCAAATAAATGAGCATGACTGGCAGTTAACTCCTCGTAAAATTCGGCCTGTTCCCAGATGTGATAGTGCATGTATTATCTATTCATGTACAACTTATTATCTCCATCAGCTCAACAACAAATCCAACATCTGAGAATTTGGATGGATAAACACTCTTGCAACAAGTTACTCGTGCAATGATTCAGAAGCACGTAGAGAAACACATCTTTGAATTGGACAAGCTGGAAATACAAATATTTGTTTGAAAATGAGAAACTGAAAATGTTGCAGGTCTAACTGACCCTTTGCCAGTCCCTAAAACTGCCACAAAACAATCCTAAGTTAGCAACAGTAACAAAGAGCCTGGCTAACTTTCCTTTCCTGAGCTAAATTCTGAAGCGGTGTGTGTATAGGACTCGCAAGTATGATGAAAGATATCCAGAATGCTTATTATCAATCAAAAGTTACTAATGTTTTAACACTGAGTTAAACAAATATACCAGATAAACCCTAAAACAGTAAGTAATGCCAGAGTTTTCCAATTCAGCAGATGTGCATAACCAAAAGTCGAGGCTGCCGAAAACCTCACTCGAAACCTTTGTGCAAGTTTACACCATGCAGCTGAAAATCTTTGATTTGATGGGAGCAGAATCCTGGTGTGCTATAAACAAATGGATAACATTTAGCAATGGGCTAAAACATCACATATAGTGCATCGTTACTGATTGACAGCCAGGAGAAGTTGGTCTTTTCAACAGGAACAGCAGCGGCTTTTCCAGCATTTCCTGCTCATGGGGTAAGTCTTCTCCTGCTCAGAGAATTTCTGGATGAATCCTCATAAAGAGCCTGTATTTCTTACCTCTATTTCTTACTAAACCAAAACACAATAGTCCCATCCCAAACTCATCTTTTTAACAATATTCAGTCAGTGCCATAGCCCTGCCCCCTCACAAACAAGTTGGTGACCCTTCACTCAATGGCGACACGGCGAATATCGATAAGACGCTATGACATGAAAAGTAGCTATGATTCATTCATGTTCAGCTGAAAACCATCTCATGTCAGCATTATTGACCTTCACACTTTCAACAGGAAGTGATTTTTGTTATACTTGGATGTACTTCTTAATGATTAACCTCATCAACTTAAGAACGTGCTTAAATCACAGTATAATACCAATGGTATTTCACCAAATGAATCCATTGTGAGTATTCTTGCAATGCTTTGAAACAAGTCCTGATAACTTATATAAAGAAGTCCTAGTATTCATTAATCTTGACATCTTTGATGGGAATCACCCCCTCACCTAAGAAATGTGAAATATTCTGTATACGCTGTAAAATGGCTCTCTAGCACTCCCTACAAGATTTCAATCATTCAGCCCCGCCCACCTTGTTCTGTGGTTTGGCTTACAATTAGAACATTACAAAACCAACAAACAAGCCTCTTGGGCCTAAAACCTAAATCAAACAGGGAACTGACCATTTTGAAAAAAAAAGTTTATGTGCTTTACATTTTAACAAATTCCTCTTAGATTTTATTGTACTGCCTTCAAATTAGTACTCTGAAGGTATGGTGTAAAGTTCTTGAAAACCTAATGAGAGATTTCATCCAGAGGGGCGAAGGCACCGATGACTGATGTTTCACAATGAAACATGAAATGCTATAACTACAACCAAACTTAGTATATATGATGGCAATTCCAACTTGAATACATTGATGTTTCATAACCCTGCCCCCTGACAAGAAGTTACATGTTTTACCACGTGAATTACGATTAGAACACCATTACATTATTATATCTAAAACCAGTTTAAATGTTTTTGAAGAAGTTCTTTTTCATGTCTGATAAGGCTTTGAAAGGATGATGTGGTGCATTAAAAGAAAATAATGCAAAACAAACCTTACTCAGAATCCTCACTTTCCCAGATTATGCAAGATCATCCATAAGTGCTGGAAGATGTGTGGTGCTTTAGAATTCAAATTGAGTTCCCAGCACCAAGCCGCCTCTCTGGGCAATGGAGCCATCTCCAGAGCAGCAGGGGTTTTGAACAGACATTCACTCTAATTATAAATCAACCTCCTGCTTCGCCTGCTCAGATTGCTCACAGTCGTCTCTCTCCCCCTTTTTTTCTTTTCCTCTTCCTCTCTTGCCCACATCCACCCACAGCCAAATACTTTGGTTCATCCAAGGTGAATCGGCTCTGGAGAAACAATCATCACTGTAGAAGTTTCAGTTTAGAGCTGGATTTTAAATGTTTTTTTTGTAAACTCAAAAATTTGATTTCATCTGAAAGTGTCATATCAAGAGTTTCCTACTTCAGCTCAGGTCACAACATGAGAAAAAACATTTCAATGCAGGCTGGGCTGTAATGTTCATATCACCCAGGAGGGAGAACGGCACCAGTGTGGCACTACCGTTTGACCCAGAATAGGGGAAAGCTAAGCAAAGTCTGACCCATTATTTTTCTTTTCATGTGTTGCAGCTTTTACACTCTAAATTGTGGTAAGTCAAAAAATAAAAAAGATAAGTAAACATAACTAAACCATTTACCTAAACAAAACTAAACTCAGGTAGATAGGTAGCTATAGAACAGAACATCCAATAATTTTGTTTAACCTATATGCTTGTCAGGTCTAGTCGGAGGAGGACACACACACTGGACAGAGGGTAGCTAAAAAAAAAGAGATCTTTAATAAAAGACTCAGCAGGCAGGACAGAGGTAAAAAAACTTAAGCTGATAAAACAAAATTCACAATGCAGAAAAATCCAAATCGGCATGCAGAGACACGGTCAAACACAGAAGGAAGTCAAAACCCTGAAGAAGATCTCACACAGAAGAAGTCTGGATTGCTTAGAAAAACACAAGACAATCTGGCAACTAGAGGCAGCTGCCAGACCATCTAAATACACACAAGGGAGGGGGAGACACAGGTGAAACACATGAGTAATCAGGAGGCAGGGACGAGGAGATGACAGACGAGGGGAGGGACAAACAAGACAACCAGGAACAGGAACCTGACAGGGCTGGATTTTACTATAGCTATAACACTGAGAACTGAAAAGCTTTTTTGATTCAACCCAGTGAGTTAAATGAACTTTATTGGTAGGCTAAGTTTTATCCGGACATTTAAGTTACATCATATCTTATTCAAGGGTTTTGATTGGCAGTGTACAAAAGATTTGGATTTTGTGCATTCACAGTTTTTGAGAGAACTCATACTCAAAAAGGAACAGATCTTGTGTGCCTCCAAATGTTATGATTAAGAATTTTCAGTAATTCCTCATTCTGGTACTGCTATCCAAAGAGCTCTGTTTGCTCATAGCATTCATGAAAAAAACCCTCAGTTTTCCTTAACAACAGTTAAACCCGGGATCTCCTTCCTATGGCAAAGTATGTGTCTGAAATACCTCCGCAGGGAGGAATCCAGGAAGCATTCTAACCTGATGCCCAAGCATCTCACTCCTCTCAGTGCTGAGGAGCAGCGGCTCTACTCTGAGGCCCCCCTGGATGATCGAGCTTCTCACCATATCTTTAAGGGCGAGTCCAGCCATGCAGAGGAAACTCATTCTGACCACTTGCATTTGTGATCTCATTCTTTCAGTTCCTACCCAGAGCTTCTGACCATAGGTGAGGGTAGGAACATACAGTAGGTCATCCGGTAAATTGAGAGCTTCGCCTTTTCTTTCAGCTTCCTCTTCACTACGACGAGCTGATAGAGTCCGCATCACCACAGATGCCACACAACGATGCACCTATTGATCACTTGCTCCATCATTCCTTGACTTGTGAACAAGACCCTTAGATACTTGAACTCCTCCACTTGGGGCAGGGCCCCACTCCTGACATTCCACCTTCTTCTGGCTGGTCTCAGATTTGGAGGTGTTTATTATCATACAGACTGCTTCACACTCCGCTGCAAATCACTCCAGGAAGAGATTGAATACAAGACCTGACGAAGCCAACAGAACCGTATCATCTGCAAAAAGCAGAAAACTGATCTTGAGGCCAGAAAACTGGATCCCCTGAACACTTCGACAGCGCCCAGCAATTCTGTCCAGAAACGTTATAACAGAATCAGTGACAAAGGGCAACCTTGGTGGATCGAAATCCTCACTGGAAAGAAGTCAGACTTACTGGAATATGGCTCTGAAACTTGTCATACAGGGGACGGACAGCTTGTACAAGAGGATCCATCACGCCATACTTCCGGAGCACCCCCCCATAGGAGTCAAACGGCTTATCTAAGTCCAAAGAGCACATGTAGAGTGGTTGGGCAAACTCTCATGCCTGCTCCTCACCCTATCTTCACGGTCCAGGAGCGACCAGAAGTGGGTATAAAGCTGGTCTACTGTTCCACCGACCAGGATGAAGACCACACTCTTCCTCATCAATCCAAGACTCGACTATCCAACAAACCCTCCTCTCCAGGACCGCTGAATAGACCTTACCAGCAAGGCTAAGGAGTACAGTATGATGACCTACCCTATATAGTTAGAGCGCACCTTCAGATCCCACTTCTTGATTACCATCTCCCAAGACTGCCAGTCCAGACAAACTGTCCCTGATGTCCATGAAATGCTGTAGAGACATGTCAACAAAGACAGCACAGCAGCATCCAAAGCCAATAAAACGCTGGCAGATTACACTCCCTGTTTTTTATTTTTTATGCACATTATTTTAATCAATGTATGTTTCATTATTGCTACTCTTACTTGTTCTTATTTATTTAAGGTTATTTAATCTTTGTTTTAACTATTTCCTTTTCCTCATGGGAATCCTGGGGCTCTGCCGGCCTGGTCTGGTTTGGAGCTGTCTTTGTGACAGGAGTCCTGTACTGCAGCTATAAAGGCCCCTACATACTCCACAATAAGTGAGAACTTTGTTCTTGTTCTTGAGGCTCTCAGAACAAACATTTTGTACCAGCTGGATGTGATTGAAGACACTTCTTTACACATCGAGCTGGCCAAGCTTTTTCTTGAGGGGCTCTGAGGAGTGTTGCGTGATTTGTCGGACAGTTGAGGTGGGCGTAGATATTTGTAAAAGCATGAACAGCTTTAATTAACAGCTGACCAAGGTGGTGAGAAAGTACAAAAACAATTCCAACACACAGTAAATAAAGACAAGCATAGTCTTGCAATGTCACTGACCAACTTTCACATAAAATAAAAACATAACCGGGTCACCCGGCTCATTTTACATAGAGAGACAGACGAGCCCCCTGCAGTAATCCCCGCCCTGTCTCGCATGCTGCTTCTCGGGGAGTGTGAGATGCCCTGCCAAAAAAAAACTTTTCTCGTTCTTGCGGCCCACAAGAACATAACCAAATTTCTCACTTCTCGTGGAGGATGTAACAAGCTTAAGGCTGTGGTGTGGCCATGGTCTGACTACAGTAGGTCTGGGTGGTTGCTGAGGCTACGGACTCTGTGGAAATAGGTGGACTGGCTCCTGGTGTGGACGGATCCTTGTGGCAGCATTAAGCCAAATGTTTGTTTCTTTTATGTATTGTCTTTATTTTATAAAATATTTTAACTTTCAATTAAGAAACAGAAATTAGGGAGTCATGTTTGTGTGAAAATTTATATATTGAGTGTATTTTTAATTTATGTTATCTTTTTGTTCTGTCAAGGCTTTTCTTTATTAATATGCATGAATTGTTTTTATGACACGTGATTTATAAATCACCAACGCGGCTGCAGAATCAGCGGTGAAAACTGTCATCGGATCTGGAGAAAATCTGTTTTATCTTACTTTTACCTTGGTAGACAAATATCAGGAAACTAGTATTACAATCTGACCAATCAAAAGGGAGTACTTCCGCATCTCTGCATCCACGTAGCTGGTTGCAATCAGGTCTGGAAGAGGTGCGCATCAAGCCTCTGCGGAGCTATGCAGAGGCTACAGCGGTGACGCCATAACCCCCCTGATGCAGATGTCACGCGAGTATAAACCCAGCTTTAAGATGTCGCCATGCTTGGTCTTCTGGTAAGGCAGGAGGGGAAGCCAGGCTTCTGTTCCTTAGAGCCTGGTGAGGGGATTTGACCCTCCAGGAAAAAAGCATAATGGTGTGACCTGGTCAGAGCCTGAGCCGGAAGAGAGAGATTATCTCCTTAGAGGTCTGGCCTGAAGAGAGTGAGCTATAATGGGGAGTTCTGGGGTTTTATCTGGAATTTTGAAAGAAATATGGTCATCCCAAAACCACTATTTGATGCAGATTTTTTGCTCTTTTGTGGGAGAAACAGAAATTGGACTGAATCCCTGTTTCCGAGCCCGCCTGTTTCTGACCATTGCCTTATGTCTGAGCCCTATTCTGGATCTGGATCTGTATTTTCCTGAACCACTTTATGGAAGGACAATCGACCACATTGAGTGATCATTCATTTCTTGTTGTCATCTCAAATCTATAGTGATCTCTTGGATTAGTAAGTAATCACCACTTTTGTCTACTCACAGCCAGCCCTGTTGGTCCTGTGGTAACCTTACCTGATCGCCAACAGATCGCCTTGTGCATTCCTGGATTCCAAATAAAGACTTTTCTTCCTTTTACTTAGACCCGGGCTTTTGGGTCCTTTCCATCCCTGTTACAAAAAGCACAGTATGTAATACTAAAGTGGGATACTCAGACACTTGAAAATTCAGTGTCTGACAAGGACACTCACATTAAGTAGATTGCACCTTTAAATGTAGGGTGGGAGATCCAGGAAAAATGGTTTCCGCAAACTACATTTTAAAAAATACATAATTCAAAAGTTCAACCCCTTTGTTCAGAATTTTCTCCAAAGCCACGTCTCCAAAGCACAGAAGTTCTGTATATCTAAGGGCTGGGATATACAGTACGTGCTGCTGGT
This sequence comes from Craterocephalus stercusmuscarum, assembly GCA_037177115.1. Classification (NCBI taxonomy): domain Eukaryota; kingdom Metazoa; phylum Chordata; class Actinopteri; order Atheriniformes; family Atherinidae; genus Craterocephalus; species Craterocephalus stercusmuscarum. Next base: position 14,861,568 of record JBBDHI010000021.1, on the reverse strand, counting down.
GATGCATCCATATATGCATCATGGCTGTCACGTATTCCTTTTGTCCTTTTTGGCATGTAGGCGACTTGCATTGATGTGAGGTAACATGTCGCGTGTACAAGCTGCAATATTGACTTGAATGCTATAGGTGCTCATGCACAGTTTTGGCCAATGGGCCGCACACACCGCATGTATGTGCACATCGTCCTCAAATACCTGTTATGACTCTCATCCAAAATAAACTTACATCCAATTACAGGTCTCAAAAAATTAAAAAAGATATTTAACACAAAAAAAGATAACAAAAAGTGTCCAAAGCAAACGGCCAGCAGGAGGACTGAAAGAGTCCAGGGCAAACAAGCAGTCATGGGAACAGACATAGTCCAGGTAGAACAGCCAGGAGGGATCAGGAGGACTGAAGCTGACAGAAGGCTGGACAGCTGAAGAACCAGCAGAGAGTGGAGACAGGCTGGAGTCTTATATGCAGGCTGGTGATGAGGTCATGAACAGCAGGTGAACAGGTGGAGGCAATCAGCTCCAGAGCCAGCACTGCTGCTGAAGAGATGTCTTTAGCATGCCTGAAAGGAAACACAAAACTCCTTCTACAGGTGAGGTGGACCAAAACCTCCAAGCACCACTTCAGACATGACAAGACCTTTTCTCTTTTGTTTGAACACTAAATGTAAAATAATCAATTCCACTTCCTCATTGGAAAAGTCCATCTTAAGGCGAGATATTTGTCGTTATCAGAAAAAAGCCCAGAAATACAATGGACCTGCAACTTGACTTTTTCAGAATACAAGTGCTGCACCCTCCCCTGCGGTGATGCTAATCCTCTTTTCATAGAAATAAAACATTAATTTCTGTCTCTTAAATTCAAACAGTAAAAGAACATAATTCAAGCTAGAGAATTAAAAGAAAAGTACAATATATTGTCTAAGATGTATTAGACCAGGACAATATGTATACATGCTTTTTCTCTTTTATTCTATATCCTCTGTTAATTCTTTGTTTCACAACTTAACATTCCCTACACCTTTAAAACTGGTGCCATTGTTTTGATCTACTGACACAAACTAACCAAAAAAATATTTTTAATTCCAGCTTATGAAGCAACAGAACGCAGAAAAAGTTCAAAGAGGGAGAATACTCTGTTTATGGTGCCTAAACCCACAGAAACAAGTACAGTAAAGGAGAATCTTGTTATATAATAGGTAAAACTACCCTGCTGTGCTTTTTCTTGTCATCTCATATTTTCTAACACCCATTGCTTTTTACATAAGAACACCTTTTTATGTATCTTAAAGACTCAATTCCCTTTCATAAAACTGTGTTAACATGAAACTAAAACATGTTGTCACCATCATCTGTCTGGTCTGATATGGCCTTAGGCAACCATATTGTCAAGTGATCCACAGTGGCCTGCACGTATTGGTTACCATTCTTCATGAGAGGAAACAGTTTGATGTGGATATCTACAGGAGCTTTTCCACTGGAGGGCTTATGTTCTATTGGAAATGGGACAGAGGCTACCATTTTTGTGACGCACAAATATCATACATGAAACTCTTCTGTAAATTTTCTCTAATGCCGTCAAATCTTTGGTTACAGAACCAAAGTCAAAAAGTACAAATTGTAAAGTGATAAACAATAATGGACACCGTAATCTTCAAAAATCTTTCAGCAGCTGTCCCAATGCCCTTCAGAAGAGCTGGAAATGATTGGGGTTTGTAAGGGCACACAGGGCATTCCTTGTATAGGGCGTCATTGAATACTCTCTAATGGCCAGATAACCATAGCTGAGGCATCCCAAATATCAAAATTGTCTCATGTACGCATCTGACACTAGTAATACTTTTTGGCTTGGTTGGAGTCTCCAGCAAACATGCAAAGTTATGAAGAGCTTTATTATTACCAATGAAGCTCTCTGGTAAGTAACTGGGTTACTGGAATGGTTCATGCATCACACTGACGCATCTGGAACTGTGGCTTCCCAAATGTCTATGACCTGTTTTTTGAGAAGTGACACTCAAGACTAATTGAAACTCTGCTTCACAAGTTATACCAGTAAAAGATATTACAAGTAAATCTACTCTGCCTGTCAAAACAGACAAAAACAAAGCTTTATTTATAGGGATCAAGGTTTGAGCTTATTTGTTTGCGAGTTGTATGTTTCACAGTATCTCAAGTTCAATTTCGTGTACAGCTCTTCAATCAAGAACCAGGATTCGATTAGTTTTCTTACCAGTAAATACATTTAAGGGGTTGTGGTTATGAGAGCCTGTAGCATGTAATGTATCATAATCCTCGTGGAATGTAAGCTAGTCTCATTTGTTAACTCTTTGATAGTCAATGCAAATAAACAGGCAGTGTAAGCTGCCTTGTGTCAAAAAGCTACCTATCATAAAGCCAGGGCAAATAACACAATATGCAAAACAAAAAGAAAAACCCTGAAGCATAACAGCATTAATAGGGCACAATGTCAAGGTCTTAAAGACCCATTATATGTTACTTCTCAACCTTAAAAGTCTGCTTTCCGGACTCATTTGATGGCACAGTGTCATCACTTATGTGCCTCATGGCCCAACAGTGCCCAGTGGTGGGGAAACCGCACTATAGAACTACCAAGCAAATCCGTTTTCAACATGTACCAGCGGATACAGCAAAGAAACACTAGAAGATACTATTGGAGGAGGAGAGGAAACTAAGGAGAGCCAAAGAAAAGCAAGACACAGGACAAAGGTTGAGAAAAGACTGTTTTTACTGTCTGGAGAGAACTCACAGTACAGGTAGGATGCAATATTGATCCCAAATTAGCCGTTGTTAGGTGGCACATCACTGAGAAAATAGTGTAAGATGTAGTGTCTCGTTAGGTAACCTAACCTTATATCAAGATGCTGATTTGTAGCCAGGTCGAAACTTCCATTACATCAGTTAAAGGTATCGTATCATGCTTTTAAATCCTTCCTTTTCACAAATAAATCATTAATTTATGGTTTATATAAAGTAAA
>JBBDHI010000021.1:14832048-14842623 GCA_037177115.1 Craterocephalus stercusmuscarum | reverse complement strand
GCCAAACTAAATCTTTCCTTGAAAACTGTATTTTATTGCACCATATATGAGTTCAGTAATCCTTCATTGTTCAGAGGACTGCTATTCAAACGTCTGAGTTATTATCCGTCCTTATGGTTGTTTTTTTCTTCCAGACTGCTCTAACACACTTGGTGGTAAGTAAGTAGGTGTTTAGTCCGTAGAAAACCTCTCACCACCCCCACAAACACATTAAATATGGAATCACAAATTGAAAAAGGACTCCTTATGTAACCAGTCTGTCAGGATATGATGACTTGAACAAAGTTTCTCAGTTCTGTGTGGGAGGTCGAGGACATTGAAATCTGCTTTTTCCAGACTGAAACTTAAGTTTCAAGCCTTTTTTTCCCCCTCAGCTCATACATACTGTGGATTTTTGTGGGAAAGATAGACTCTTTAATCTCACAGTTTTTTAAATTACTTAAGCTATATGAGCTCATTTTCAGGATAAAAAATGTATTGTTTAAAAAAGATGATGTTGGTTAATTGTTAAAAGTGTTTTGACTTTAACGATTGACTGTGTTAACATGCTGTGGGCAGACAAACCCTCTGTGATGTTATCCATTGGTTTATGACACGTTGATGTCTTGATCCCCGCACCTGGCCATCAAGTTGGCTTTCTTGGCCCAGACCTTACCTTATATGAACAAAAGATTGGAAGACAAGAGCGATTCTAAAAATCTGATTGGACAAAGGTGTGTTTCTGTAAAGATGTGTTTCCAATTGTAAAATCATTTTCAGAAGGACCACCTGCACACAAAATCTCTCTAAGACTGTACAGATCCCTTTGAGTACTGTGATAGTGGACCTGTTAGTTACAGCTTGAATGTATTTCGCAACACTTTTAGAACTCTTAATGGAAGAAGCTGACTTTTCTTTTTAATCAGTTTATTGGATTGGTATGTTTTGCAGTGATAAACTGACTTTGGTGTTGCAAAGCAATGTCTGCTTCAGCTTTACAGTAGATAACTTACAGTAACTGCTGTTTGTACAGTCTATGGTCCAAATCATTCCCAAAAATCTGATTTAACAAAGAAATAGGCCCACGTTATTTTAGCCTAGTGTCACCAAATAATCTTTAGAATCTTGCCTTTAAAGAAGCATTGCCACAAATCATACAAGTCACAGGCAGAATGAGGTGATACCTTTTTTAAAAATAAAAAAGCAGTGCAATGTCAAAAATGATATTACTCCATCTCCAATACACAATGACCCCATTTTTAAACTTTTATGACTTGCATCGTCTGTAAAAAAATAAGCACACTGAACCAAAACAGAGCAGATATCGGACTACAGTACATGCCTTCACGCTCTTTTCACCCTCCTGCGTTTTCTCTAGACTCATCTTGCTTCTCATAAATGCTCCAACTTCATCTCTGTTCTTAACGGGACTTGAAATGGCCAGCACACGTTCACGCTGGGGGTCTTAGACTGATCCATGTGGGAGCTGCTGTAGTGTTTCACATTTTTTGTCTTAATATGTCCAGGCAGATGAAAGGGGGAGCAGAGTAAACTGATGGCACAGACCAGTGCTGCATTTTCATTCTTTTGAAATGGGGTAGTGATGCCAGGATTCACTAGGGGGTCTTACAAAGCCAAGGCCATAATGAAGAGGAAAGAGGGGTGACAGGGTAGGGAGGCGGTATGTTTTTCCAGACTGGTGTGAGAGCGCAAGAAATAAGAGACTGGAGGGAGACCAAGAATATAGAAAGTGATTGGAAATGTTGGATGATGAAAATTTAAGGTACAGAAACTGATATAAGTTATGGATTAATTTATCTAACACTTTAAAAAATCCCCTAACATTTTGGAATATCTGGAGGGAGAAAACATTCAAATTGCCCACCAAGCATTTATAAGTTAAAATTAAACATCAACAATCAGTCAGTTCAAATGTTGAGTCAGCAAATTGTTTAAGTTTGTGCTGCATGGTCCTACAGTCACACAGATACAGCTCAGTTTCTTATCAACTTGAAGCATATGATCATGTACTGTAGCGCCCCTCAAGAGGCCCAGATAATTAAAACCACACATCAGAAGAGGAATACATGCTTTTTCGTATTTTCATACTCTTCCCCATAAAAAAAAGAATAAAAATATGTGAACATATACAAAAAAGACTCCAAAAAGTGGGTTTTCGTGTTTTCACTGATCAATGCTGCAAAACAGTTATGCCAAAAGATGATTCAAGATAGCCTTAATGGGCTTGGGTATCCATGCTTTAATGTTTTTTCAAAGGTTCAGTGCGTGTCTGATAGAGACGTCAAGTTACAACATGGGACATCCATGGAGAGCCTTTAATTCAGTCTCTTCTTCCCAAGTGCAAATGATGAAATACAGTGGTTTGCTAAATGATAGGCTGACCTAAAACTTGAAGCTGGGTTTTATATTGCTGATTCTATTTGAAGTATAACACTTTTTTACAAAAGCAACTTGTCATGAGCTGTTTCTTGTCTAAAGAGGCAATAAACTTACCTTTCCATTCATAAAATCCATGATATGCCCCTGAAATTGTAACATTTGAATGCAGTATTTATTTTATTTAATTTTTTTACAAAACTCTAAAAGATCTACTTTGCAATTAAGAAAATACTTCTGGTACTGTATCACTACCACTCTCAATGAAATGCATACAGCCACCTCTGGTAGCACTATCTATCTGTATCATAGCTTATTCACATCCAATTAGACAGCAGAAGCATATTTGATTTCCAATTCTTTTTTGCAGCTTTAAGAAAACACATTACATTTGCATCACAAGTGAATTGAAACCCAGTTTGCATTTGGTTTGTTCATCTTACATGTAGCAAAATGATCAAATATGGGAGATTGGTAGGAATGGACGGTATGAATAGTACATGCTAAAATGAAATGCAAAGAAGCGTTCCCACTTTTGATTTGTTCTGTAATTGGCTCCTTTGATCCCAAATGTCTCCAGATATTTTTAAGTCAACAACTGCCATGTAACTATACAATATGTGTGGGTTTGTCCTTCCATTAGGGATGTGTGATACCACAGATTTTCTTTCGGATCCGATAGCAAGAAAAATTAAAGCCAGTGTCAGCGATACCAACCCGATACCAATAGGCTAACTGGTACAAAAACTTTATGTGTTTGGAAAATTACTTTCAAAGCAGCTGACACTTAGGGGCAAGGAATTTTCTTACATTTGTATTGAAATTACCAGCAAAATACATTAAGAATAAGCATAAATTGCACAATAGTCACATACATTTGTCAACATATACTAAAATGTTCAGATTACCAGTCGAAAGTTGTTGATGACAGTTGGAAGAAAAAGTAGTTCCCTCCAAATGAATGTAATCTAGACAAGATCTTGGTATTATATTTTTTTCCGCTGTATTCCAGTTCACGCTAACCTGTATAATTAACCCGAATGACTAAAATGTCGATTTTCTAACATGAATATCGATACTAGAACATATAAAGCTGGTATCGGTGGTATCAATATATAAGTATCAATCTGCACATCATTATCTTCCATTTCAGAATAAGCACAAAGAGAGAGAAAAATGCACTTTCACTCTCATTAAGAAAAAAATAAAAAATGAATGAAGATATTTAATTATTAGTCCAGACAAATATAATTTTCAAACCAGTTATGACCTCCACCATAATCCTATTTTACAGAGCATCTTTCTGTCAGTTTCTCAGTTTGTTAAACTACTTTGCCCTCAGCTCGCCTCATGATCTCAGCCATTAGTGTTTGCTTCACCTTCCTGTCCAGCATCACTAATGCTGCCAGTTGATGTTTGTCCCACTGCTTTAAACGTGTCCCATGGAGACAGCTCAGGGCAGAAAACACATCCTATTAAACACTGATGAACACACAAAATCTAGTAAGACAGCAGTGCTTTGATTCCTCTCCTTGGGATTTGCTTTTCTGTGAACACGGAAATGTTGCATTAGGCTTTTCCAGGATATCATTAATGAAATAAGAGTTACAAAAATCTCACTGGTAGCTAGTGGAAAGAGGTTGGTGTTGTCACAGTTTTCGGAGTAACTATTTATTCGGTAAACATTGAAACAACTTTTCTATTCTGTTCTGCGGTGAAAAATAATATGACTTTCATTACCCCATCAAAATTACAAGCCACGAAATAATGATAGATTTCTAAAAACTGTTTACAGCAGCTGCGGAGGCCTTAGAGGGCAAGATGCATACAGAGACAGACATAATGACAGAAAGAGAGAGTGTATGTCAAAGGTTTTCCTCATTTACCCAGTCATCCAACCATCTGTCTTGAGGACTGGCATCACTGAGTACACAGATGGACACTCACTAAGCTCAAACAGGCAGCAGTGGAAGAAGTCACACGAGGACACCCCATGCTCACCATTATCATTAATTGAGGAGAGCAAATGAAGGCAGACACAACTGGAGGCTCTGGTTTATTGAAGAGTGGGCAAATAAACCTAAAACAACTCAGAATATATTTGGAAAGTTTTTTTTTTCTTTTGAACTTTTTGTGAATTCAGTGAATAGCAGCCGGACTGAGGTATGCTTTGGTTTCAAAATGAGTTGTGGTCAGAGATAAAATTCATGGCTGCCAATTAGAAGTGAAGCATTTTGCATCAAATTACATCAGCGATGCCTAAAAGCCACGACCAGCTCAGTAAAGCTTGAAAAACCCAGTACATTTGATCTTAAGCAAACAACCCACAAAAATCTCTCATTCAATCATATTTTTTAAAGGTGAAGAGCTGGAAGGTTGTGATTTTCGACTTTTCTCTTACTTTTGAAAAACACATTAAAAAAATATCAAACACAATCAAATCCAACATTCAGAACTGGTCTCTCACAAACCTTAATCCACCACCACCTCTGAAGGAATTTGTCAAACTAAAATGTCTCACTTGAAGGAGCCTGGGAAATCTCCCACAGACGCACCACTTTTGGACAATTTGTGCTGTGAGTGACATCTGGAACACTATACCGCCATGGAATAAGAGACCACACCACGTTCATCACTTTTAATTCCCACTTCAAAACCTGGATAATTACCAACAAAACCTCTTCTCACAGCTTAATAGATGCCCTGCAGCACACAGATACTCATAGATACATAGCTGTGTGCTGTGTATAACTACCTTCCTTTATTTGGAGCGTTTTATTGTTGTTATAGATCTTGTCATGCACGGGACATGTTTACATGTATATGTAAATATGCCACACCCTTTGTTTGCGTGCCTTATTATTTTATGAGTAAATGTGAGTCATTTTAGTGTTTTTGTTTCATCTTGGTTAAATTAGTACATAAATCATGCTGACCTGGGCATGCATTAAAATCAATGTGTCGATATGAGTCATCATTTATCTTGTGCCTCATAATGTAGCTTACTTTCTAGTTACTTACTTACTAGTATATCAAAATGGCCCAATATACTGTAGGTATATACTTTTTTACAAACGCATCACAAACATCTGAAGACGAAACACCTGGCTTGGTGCTGCTGCAAGGACACTATATCTTCTATCCACACCAGGAGCCCACTCGCTAATGACCACAGAGGTCATCAGGAACCGCCCAGATCAGGCCAGGGCCCACAACGCAACCATGAGGATCCCCCTGAGAAAAACACTGGAGCTAAAACATTAAAAAGGAAACACAAGATCAAATAAAACTGAAAAACAATAAGATTGATAAAATTAAGCATAAATGATAAGTAAAAACATGAAAATTACATAATAAAATAAGTTAAAAACAAAGAATAAATAAATAAATGAAAAAAATAAAAATTCAGTTAAAAACTAAGTTAAATGGTGAGTCTTAAGTCATCTTTTTAAAAACATCTACTGTCTCTGCATCCCTGAGAAAGTAGCAGGCACAGATGAGAACCAAAATATCTGAACAAAGTTTTAGTTCTGACTTAAATAAATAAATAAATAAAAGACCGATACAAGAAGGCCTCAGAGTCTGGAAGGGCTCATCATTTAAAAACAGGCCACATAAACAAGAAGGCCAATCCTGAAACACACGGGGAGCCGATGTAGAGACTTTAAAACTGGTGTGACACGTTCCCGCCCTCTGGTCCTTTTCTTGGGAACAAAAAAAAACACAGAGCCATCTAAAGGTCCACAAATTGTCATCTTGAAATTTGCGCAAACCCTTCAGCTTCATCATAGAGACCTCACGATGCCAACGAAGCCACCTACTTTATCGGGTGACAGCACCAAAGACACCTTCACAACCACCCACATAAGATAATAATTTCATAAATGTCAAGCTCTTCTCATTCTTTGAGAATTCATTTAGTGAAAAAAAAAGGTGGAAACGCTATTTTCTGAAAAATCATTACTCATGGACACAAATTTGGTTTTCTCAAACAGCTTCAGAGAGGTGGTGTTGGACTGCAAGGAAAATAAAGGCTCAAGCTAAAATAGAACTGTGAATCAGCTCATCGGTGGTGTGACCAGCAGGATGAAACAGAATATTATAACACATTCTTTTCCTCATTGGCTCGCCAGTTGCTGTGATACAAACAGCCCACAGGAGAGGCAACCGCAGTTCATTCATGTAGAGCAGGGAAAACTAGAGCTTTTTTGATGTAGATGGGGTCGGGTAAGGTGAAGCCAAGAATGGAGGTTTTCATCCTCTATTCTACTCTGTGCAAAGAGAGAGATGTCGGGGACTTGAGAGAGAAGGAAGAAGAATTGAAACTTACCATAAATCTGTTCTGTGGGTTATTCTTTATGATATTCTATCAGTTGTGGCTTCTGGAACCTTGCCATCTCAATAAGTAAGCACCAGAAAAAGGGCTGTTTTCCCAGATCCGCATTGTCCTCAGATGAACCTAGAACCACTGCCAAGAAATCCAGCAAAGTTTATAAGAGGTAAAAGCTCGGAGGTTAGAATACGTTTGTGGTTTTCAGCCGCAACAACAAACGAATAAATCCTTTCGGCAAATTTAGGCACAGCATGTGAGAATTTTCCTCATCAAAACAGCTTTGTGTCTGTGCTCTTAGAAAACAAATGGGGTTTAGATAAATGAATGTTAACACAGCTTCAGTACTTGAGGGGGGGTGGGCATGACAGGTTTCTTAAAATGTTTATCGAAAAAAAGTGCCAGATTAAGAAATGGTAAAGTCAGGTTTTTGCCTCGAAGTGTCAAAGAGCCAAAAGGTGATAGTTTGCCATCACATGCAGTGCATGTACTGTTAAACAAGAAAAGACACATTATTAGCTTAAGTTCACCAAACAACAGGAAAAAAGATTAAATGCCAACATGGGAATATTACAGTTGCTTTTTACACACTTTTGAGGACACTGCCCATACATTTATCTATTTTATGTGTTGCTAACTACAGTATGCTCCCTTGTACTGATCAGGCTTTCCAACAACTTAACAACAGTCATTAATGGGAGAGATAATGGCTCAAACATGAATTCCTTGTTTCAAGTTTATATCTTCTTGCCCTCACAATGCTCAAATTTGATTTCTGTTTTCTTTTGCATGATTTAATCTTTCAGAGAAAGAGGTCTCAGCTTTTCTGGGTTATTTGGAACATCTGTTTTGTTTTTACCATTCTCTATTGGGATTTACTTCCGTTGTCATTACACACCTACACACACACATGACCCGAACAGGCCAAAGTGGCTATAGAAAAAGATTAGATGGATTTGAGAGAATCTTCATATAATAAACATATATTTGGCTTTTAAGTCAAACATCGATCAGCTCATTTTTTGTTTAAATGTGTGAACAAAATGTTTGACTTCAGGCGAGATGAATGGGAACTGAATGATTGTACGCACACACATAAACATGGGGGAAAAAAGCAACTATTGCACACTTCACTATTTCACTCTCAAGACCTCAGCAGCATATAGAAGACCACATGCAGTCACAGCAGCATGGCACTCTGTCCTCATGCCAGTCACATTTTGCTGTGTGATTACATAATGGCCACCTCAGTATAAACAGAACATCCAAGCTGATCCAACAAGTGTTCGGTTGAGCTGAGGTCGGGGCTAACAGCCATTTGCTCCTCTGTGCTCCTAGATTCTGGAGGTATCCTGAGGTGAACCTGAGTCTCTGGGGAAGAGCTTTTCATCCTGGAGGAAGGAGTTTGTTACCAGATTCTAGAGATATGGGAATGCTATGGCTACAGAATCTCATTCTAACACATCTGTCTATCGTAGGTGCCAATCAGGTGTCAGTCTACATGTGTGACTGACACACACCAGGCACAACTTTTTGTCAGCCAGTTTATCAATATTGTACATTTATCCTAAAACATCCTTAATAAGTATATTTCAGCTTATAATTAATCTTATCTTGTAATTAATCTTCTTTTTTGAAGTATATGTGCCATCTATGTTATGTTTCATAAAAGAGGTTATGATATCCAGTATTTCTGTGTAATCGTGGATATAGACAGATATTTTCACAGCACATATGGTACATATTACGACCCAGAGGGTCTGCCTTTGGACAGAAGGAAAACCCATGTCTCCTGAATAAAATATGTGCATTATTCTACCTTCGTCTCTCATTCTCATACTGTTCTTTAAAACCAGAAACATCCCACATATATTTGTGAATATATCACCAGCTGACATAAAATACCTCTCCTTGTCAGATTTTAAATCTTCTCTGCTGTGTTTATCATGTTTTTTTATTTGTACATGTGAATTGAGGTGATGATGTCGTGGGATGAAACCAACTTCCAGTTTAACTCCCTTAAAGACCCATTATATAATTTTTCAACCTTCCACGTATTCAGCAAAGTAACACAAGAAAACGTTTTCGGAGGAAGAGATTAAAGTAAGGAGAGCCAAAGAGGAGCAAAAGATAAGACAAGAGTCGAGACTCTTGTCTTTTTTTTAAACAGAAAGACAGTTGTGGAGACTGTGTGGAGAGGCTCATACAGTAGTACAGGTAGGATGAAAGATGGATGCTGAATTAGCCGTCAGTAGCGGGCAAATCACTGAGAAAATATAGTGTCTCTTTAAATCTGCTGTTTGAGTTGCTATGACTGTGACCCACAGACAAATGATGTCTTTTTTTTTACATGTCTGCTTTATGGACACCCTGTGGTCAAATATAACATGGATTTACGGTAACAGGAGCTTAGGGCTTAACCAATATACCATATGCTCTGAAGACCTGAAAAGCTTTTGTTGAAAAACCACACCAGATCTGTGAATGGCATTTGGCCAGCTGTGGATAATATGTATGACCAGATGTTGAGGTTCTGCAGAGCCCAGAGAGATTTGAAAAGAACACCCTTCTAAATGCATGTCTAAAAATGACTCATTTATATCAATCCCTCTTTGGACATGTATATAATCAGGCTATACTTGCCCTTTATCCACCAGCAGCATATAATAATGATGTTATAGCACTGGAATTATTGCTGTATCAGCGCACGTGAATCACTGGATTTAGGAAACATGATTCAGATATTTTCAAGTTTTAAGCTGTTTTACTTTTAATTCAAGTAATTCTATAACAAAAATGTTGAAAGTTTATTTGGCAAAATACAAACATTTGTGGTGCTGAATAGATAGAGCCCACAGATAAAAAACATCAACCCCCAAAAAATAAGAAAAGAGTGCCACTACTGTATGTGAAAAACTAATCTATGCTATTCTAATATGCCTTGAAAGGCCCCGCTTTTATTCCCACTCTTCGTTCCTGGTTGTTGTGTCAGTATTTGGCCTTGCTTAGGCTGCCATGAAACCCTGTTTTCTGGCATATCCAGACTTATTACAGAACATCTGCCCCAGAATACAAACAAACAAACATGAGCTACAGCATTTGCAATTCTAAACTACATAGAAAAATAGCACTAAATGTGATTAATTCAATCAGATTTTTGTAGCTATTATCTTATAGCTATATGCCCTGGCACTGAAATAGAATTTCAAAATGCCTTTTAGGTCAGTCACTTTGCAGTACATGAAATAAGGTCAAGTCCAGATGAAAAGCAATGGCATCAGAGAAGCGTCAAGGACAGATTTATGGAGGATAACACAGAGGAAACATTCAGAAAAGGATTTAACAAGTATGGTTTGTTTGGAAGGACTGCCAGGAGGAAGCCTTTAAAAAATAGAAGAGAAACATGGTCATGCATTGGTTTACAAAGCTGCATCTGAATAAAACAATATTTATGTAACAATGTGCTCTGATCACACAGATAAGCCCAAAGTGAAGCGACTTGGTCACAATGCTGAGAACCACCTTTAATCAACTGCATTTTTTTCAACTTACTTTATTGTTTAAGATAAATTAATGACACTATGTAATATATCATGTTCCCATTAAAACATCAGATGAGGTCATTTTGTAAATGTATATGCAACTAACTGTTATAAATACCAAAATAATCATTCCCTCCTCCCTATCAAAGTTGTCCGACAATCATCCTCTCTGAAGAAAAGCTTTCTTCTGAGTCTGTACCTGCACAGTTCTTTTGTGTTCAACACTTTTTCTCGGTAGTCAAAAGTTGGTTGTTAAAGGAGAACTTCGGTTTTTTTAAACCTGGGGTCTGTTGTCATCTTTCCTCTCATACATGTGAGTGAGGAGGA
>JBBDHI010000021.1:14780311-14790988 GCA_037177115.1 Craterocephalus stercusmuscarum | reverse complement strand
CTAGACAGTGCTTGCAGGTATTTTAATATATTACAGTATCGACAATGCTGCAAGTGACTTTCTTGCTTATTTCCCCCTTTCAGTCAAATTTAATAATGTGCACAACTAACAATATTCATGCTCTAATACTGGAACACAACTCAAGTCTTCTTTCTCAAATTATTATCCTCCGTGCATTTTTACCAGCATTATCATTCCAGACATGTTCACCTAATCTGCACAATTAAAGCGTATGGGCCTCACTTTAGATGTACCCGTGTAAGCATACAGGGCTCAACGTTCACTATTCACTTATTCAGAAAGCGATAATTGGTCCCTCTGTGGCCACAAAGCAGCCACCACACTATATATGCTCAGAGAGGCTCTGCTGTAGCCATGGTTACAAAGAGTTGCATTGATACCCCAGTTTTATTTGAGCAAACATACATCAGTAAAACCATAAAGCCACAAGTTCCCTCTGTCTCCATCGCTCTTCCTCTATCTGCACATCCCCACAGCTCACTTTAATGCTCCTCCCCGTTCTCTATCAAAGCTTCCTTGAGAAATATAAATTTTGTAAACAGCAACACATTTGTAGGTGGAAAAAAGGCTTGCAATTTAAACTACAGCATGAACTGCATATAAATGAAAAAGATTTGCGACATGACATGTAGGTTGTCTCGGCTAAGAAAGGTCCTTAGAAGCCAAAACAAGTTGAGCAAAATGCAGAGTTACAGCATGGCTCACTACAGTGATACTGCTATTTGAGAGAATATAAAGTCAGATTGCTAATGTGCATTCTAGCACAATTAGAACAACACATGAGTTGTTTACTTTGATTCCAGCCATTCCGTTTCAGTATGTTCATGTCCTTTCCCTTTAAAATGCCATTGTCATTTAAAGTTACATAGCACAATATGGCAATGCCAGCAGCTATGTTCATTAATTTGTGTGTCCTTTTGGAGAAACAACCAGCTCCACTCTGTTCTATTGTAAGAGTATGACAGCATTTTAGATATGGAAAGTATTAGCAGAAACCTAAATGAATACAAAAACCCACCTTGAGCAATGGATTAAACAAGTAAAAATATTTGCCGCCTCCAGCGTGCACATGGCCCAACTTATTTAGAGGTATTTTTAAGACTGCTAGTTCAATCTATCATAATGTAATGGATTAATTGCACACAATTAATCATAATGGGAGGGAGGATGGCTGCTAGGCATCATGGTCTCCAGAGTGCTTGGCCGGGGCAATGAGGTGGGCGCTGATTGCCTTACTAAGGCTCTCGGCTTGCAGGGCCCTGGGTCTGCTCATGCTCAATGCCTGGTGGGGTCGGTGGGCTGGTGTCCCTGGTCCTCTGGGCCCCATACTCCATTGCCATGGGTGCTCTGACTGCAGCCTTTTTCTCCAGCCTCTGGGTGGGTGCGTGTTCTCTGTGGTGGCTGCTAGTTGGCTGTCTCTCTGTCTCCTTCACACTCTTGGAGAAGTTGCATTTCCTGCATGAAAATATCCCTCATAATTACCACTCACATGTGCATGCACACTCGTACATACACACACAGCGACCCACCCACACACACTTTTTGTTGTGGATTCTTTATGTTGGTTAATGATTTTGATAGGTTGTTGTGCTGCGGGTGCTCCTGATGATTGTCTGCTTTGATTTACATGGAAGCTATAGATGTTTTCTGTTTTTTTACCTGGGTAGCAGCTGGTTGTTGATGTAGGAGCAGAACAGATGAGAATCTGTTCTGTTTTTTTAACAATGTCGAGGAAATCTGGAGACGCTGGTGCTGTTTATGGCTGTGTGAATACCAGAGGAAAACTTTCATTGTGGTTAAAAAAATAAAGAAAAACTGAAGAGATCAAATATTATGCTGGTTCCCAAATCAAAAAGCTCCAAAGATTTTAGACTGCCGGCATCTCTCGTAATGGAGAACTTAATTTTTGACAGATGTTTGCCTATCAGCCACATAAAGGATTGGAGGATGCAAAACTGTACATTGAAGCACCTTGAAAAACCAGGATCCCACACAAGACTTTTATTTGGTGACTATTCCTCGGGTTTTAACAAAACGCAGTCCAACACTTTGATGGAGAGCCTTGCTTCTTCTTTTTCTCTTCCAGAACAGCTGTAGAAACTCTTCAGAGGACAGGATTTTTTTTAATCTTTTCTGATGACTTGTCCTTTTATCCCTTCGTCAGGGGCCAATGTCCAAACATGGCCCTTCCTTATCATGACAGCCTCACCAGCTGGTGTGATGACAATCATTTTGACTTGAATGTTCATAAACCTAAAAACCTGATAATTGATTTTAGAGACAACAATGATCAGTACAGTAAGTGTAATTAATGGTGAACATGTTCAAATGGTCGATTTATATGAATATCTTGACACTTTTTGACTGGAAGCTCAAGTTTGATGTCAATACTGAGTCTGTGGTTGAGAGGGGCCTCCTCTTTTGATGTCAGCAAGACAATTAAAATAACTTTTTCATTCACTGGAAGTATCAAAATATTTTCTTTTATCCGTTGGTTCAGTGAATTAACTCTGAAGGACAATAACAACCTGCACTCCACTGAAAATTTGCTCCATCATCGTTGGAGTCAGACAAGGAGGCTTGTTTTCCCTCTTAGATCTTCAGGTAAGACCATCATCAGCTATCCTCATCATGCGTTTGCTCTGATGCCCTCAAGCTGACGCGACTGGTCTCTTCAGAGAACTAACAGATATTCAATATCTTAGTCCATCAGCAGTAATTCTTCTCACTCTGACAGCAGTCATTTTAAATGACATTTATTTTGTCATTTGTTGATCTTAGCCTGTATCTGTATTTATTGTTTCATTGTTGATTATTTAATGGGGGGTTTTTGTCGCTGTCATCCAGTGACCTAATTTGTCCTGTTTACTGATTCATGTCTGACACATTGCACTTTAAATATTGACTGGTGTCTGCAGGAAGCTGCCAATAAATTCCTTGTATTAGATAAGATCAAATCTGATATCTGACACGGTTGCATTACACTAGGTTTTACTTTGACTCCAATGCTTTTTAAGTGTTCGCTTGTGACACCATTTTTGCCCCCAAAAACCCCCAAATCCCAACAACAAAAAAAACCCCTCTGCAATAATAACATGAGTGTATCCTCGCTTACAGTTTCTCTACCAAGTCTTCTCTCTCTTTGATCCTCTCTCTGCTGTATCCTTGGAAGAATTTGTGATATCTGTCATCCATTCAGCTGTGAGTGATTTTGAGGTCTAGTGGGAAGATGGAGGTGTGAAGGATATGTTAAACCCAGTTTGTAAATGAGACTCAAGAACATACAGTATGGCATCATTTGATTTGGTTATAGGGTAAGTAGGCTGTAACAGCAATTTATAAGAAATTGAGAGATATAAACCACAGATAAGACAAAGTTTACTACAGCCAAGGCAGCTATTGTGATTACAATCTTAGCTATAAATCTTTTCCAATTGGGTCATTTACAGTAACACTTAAATTCGGATTATTGCACTAATGTATAGCACAAAGAAAAAAGGGTTTTGTTCTTAAAAATTACCTTTTCTTATATGATGTTATAGTACTACTTAGAAAATGCAAAGATGCAACGTTCCGCTGGCTGGGAAACTGTAGTTAACATTTTATTTACATGTGAACTGGAGCACAAATGAGATAGCATCATACAAAATCTTTGAATGTTTCAAGTGAGTCCTTGTATCATGGCATACATGATACAGGCTCTGTAGTTCATAAGGATTATCTGCAGGGTCATTACTGTGGAGATCACAGGGGGTTCTTCACAGCAGACTGGGGTGTAGGCTCCAGGCTGCCTTGATCTTGGAGGTTCCTGTGGTGACGCCCCCTGTGGTCCTTGGTGAAATGACTAGCGATGTAGACAGATATAGTTAAAAATATATACATATTATGAAAAGCACTTTGCACAGTTTTTGTATGAAAAGTTCTTTATAAATGAAGGTTCACAGTGTTTTTTACATGCAAATGTGATTTTTAACAAAAAATACAAAATTTTATCATTAAGAGATCAAATAAATAGATCTAATAAATGATGGCATATAGTTGCTGGATGCTGCATCTGAGCAAAAGATGAACCTTCTTAAGATTCTCATCACAGTTTCATTATCTCTGATTCTGCCATTTTTCTTGCGAAAAAATTTTACTTGCGATTAATTCACTGATATTCATGAACCCAGCTCAGGCATATAAACTGATCATTACTGGCTATATAAGAACGTGCTTGACACTCATGAAAGCTCTTTTTTCTAATTCATATCTATATCTCACTCTGTCTTCATTTCAGAGCATATCTATGTTCACTTAGTGATCCTTCTCACCTCTGCTTTCTTTCCCTTTTGGAATGAAAATGTTTTCGCATTGGCATAAGATGATCTCACCTCTGGCTATACGCATCTGAATGTATTCAGTTATTCTTGCACTCAACAAATTGGAAATTTACATAGGAGAGGAAGATGTCTCACATATACAGTAGGTGAGAGCAAAAAGTGTTTGCACCTCCCATGCCGTGTTACCTCTAAGCATATCTCCTACACTCATTTTTTTGCATACATGCATAAATATATCTGATCATAAATGTTGCCTTACTTTAACATGATTTGATCCTAAGCTATGCAGCGTTTTATTATTAATGCTTTCCAAAAAACAGAAAAATCACACTCATATGCACATACATGCAAAAAATACTTCTGAAAATACCTCTGAATGTGTATTCAGTGGTTTTAAAGGAGATTATGCATTTGCTCAATAGCTCGTGCACAGTATGAAAGCTCACATTTGACAGCATCTACAAGACATTCTGTCTCTTTGGTAGCAATACTTCACAGATAAACATGTTTCAGGCAACATTCATTCCTTATTTCAAGACAATTCAAATGCGATACAACTAAAGAAATAGTGACAAAAAAAGTGTGATTATAAGTTTCAGAGAAAACATACATTTTTCATGTATCCAAAACTGACATAAAACATAGTAACTTTTAGATTAAAGAGCTTTAATCTGACACTCTTTATTTTACCCTAAACAGTTGCTACTAAATGGAATTTAATGGCATTACAGAAAACCTTAACCCTGTGACTCCCATTAAGCGACCTTATTAAATGCAACAGTACAAAATTGGCACCAGCCATAAAATACTTTTATTGTTGCAGTTGAGTTCTTTTTCTTACCTAAAGGAGGGACTATCCTCTTAAAATTAAATAAAGATATAATAATATTTCTAATAGATATAATAATAGTTCAATTTTGTATCAGGATATACAGCAGAATACTGTACATCCTGTGACCTTTTTAAACTGAGGCATATGGTTGATTTTTGTCAGGAATGAGAACAGAAAACATCCATTTACTCTGTTTTACCAGTGTCTGCCACTGGATGGCGCCGTTGCACACATAGATAACGGACTTGCTATGCTGCTTGAAAATCAGGAGGAAAACTGTCGGGTCTCGGCTGTCAGACTTAATATTCTTGGTCAAATGGTGCATCTGACATTTCCTATGGGTGTCAGTTTTATATTGCTTTGGCATTTGAAGGGAGGGCTGCACAGATCCTTCTTGCACACAGGTAGACAAGAAAGATGGATCCAGATCACAAACCACTGTTTCCATGACAACATCAATGTTGACAACAGGGGGAAACGGAGGTCTGCCATTTAATTTGTCTGAGTGCTCATTGATAAAACGAAAGAGAAACATGATGTGTGTCTCGCATGGAAGTGGGTGTCGTTCCATTAAAGTTGAATAAGTGAGATTTACTTCACTCATACTTGTCTTTGGTGGCATTCACTGACAGTAAAAGGAATTTATGCCTTTCTGTTCAGATCAGTTGGACGCATGAATGCAAGAGTGCTTTTGGTATTTTTCCAGGTGAAAGCTTAAGTAGAGATCCCTCTGTTGAATACTGGTGTATCACTGCAGTACTGTACTTTGCCTGTGTCTTAAATTTTATTGAAAAATAAAATTTGCCCAGACAAAATTACACTAAAGATTTCTTTCTCTATTTTTCCATTTGAGGTACTATATCTAGCCACGCTGACAGTTGTGCATAAATTTGAATGTTTCCAAGTCTATTATTTTAAAAGCTTGGAAAGATGTCAAATCATATCTCTAAAGAGTTAATGGTTAAAAGGATTAAATGAGGCGTCTGATCTTTTTGTTTCTGCCTTGAAGGCTGTGGGGAATCAGGGCATACACAGCAAATATGATGAGTCGGCATGAGATCTTATTCATAAAATGTGTGTATTATTCAGAATAAGTGGTGGAAGCTGCTGCATCCGATTAGCATCCTTGTTGATTTGATGTACAGTAAGCTTTGACAGTCAGAGCATCACCATGGGGAAAAAAAATCATAATACAACTTGTTAAGTATTTAGATAGTTAAAAATTTGAACGACTCCAGCTGTGTGAGCCAAGATTTTCTCCTAATTTCTTAACCCTTTGTCTTCCTGCTCTACCATTTGGTAGAGCAAGTTTAAATTAAATTATCATGAATGGAAAAAAAAAGATAAAATAAACCTGCCCTAACCATCGCTATCAATTGGTTTGGGTATGTTATAGCAAAAGAAAGTGTTTGTTGTCCCATAGCTGGTTCAGATTTTGACCATTTCATTGTCACTACTTAAGTATGAACTTTAATCTCAACTATTTGCTAAAAACACTTATTCGTATTTTTATTGTTCAGAAGAAAAGAGAAAATGCAAAGAAATATTTCCCTCTTGCTTTTTTCTTTGAGTGAAAGTTAAAATCTTAAGAAGAAAAAAACCCACAACAGCAGTTATTGTTTCTGTAAGGTAAAGATAAGTAGAGGCAAGGTTTATCAGTGAGGATCTGCTCTGCGTACAACTGATAAGTTGCGTCAGCTAATTGTTATTAGAGCTGCCATCCGTTGATTATAAAATTGGATTACAGCCCCTCAGAGGCAGATTTTTCCAAGCAAGAAAAGTCTGAGCTCACTTTACTTGAAGATTTCTTTGGTCTTCTCTAAACTCTTTCTCATCTTCCAATATGCGTCCTCATATGTAGTGAGACAGTCCATACAGTCTCTGTAATTAATTTGTCATGGTCAGTTTGAGGAAAATCTCACCAGAAGACACGTATGGAAAATAAAAAAGGGAATAAAGTAGTGTGTCTACTGATTTTTTTCTTTTGAATAGTGATGCTGTACAGCATAAAGAGTTACTCTGGAGAGAGACATATTGGGGTCAACAATGAAAAAAACTAGAAGAAAAAACTGTACACACCTGTCCCTCAGAGTCTGAGGTCTGTCAGTTATCCTTCCCATCCAGTGAATGCACATTTAAGTCTTGGCTTTCTGGAATCAGTGAAAATGTGATTGAAGTGTAGACTTTGAGCTTTAATTCCCAGAGTTTGAAAAATGAATTGCTTTAACCTCTTAGGGCATTTTCCATTTTTATGGACTGGCAGGGGGGCGAGTACTGCCTCAAGAGTTACCCATTTTTATATAAGACAGGTTGTGTAAGCAGTTAAATGGCTAGCTGTGGCCTAATTAAAACCATTGTGGTGTTATTAAAACTGTATTACTATTATGTGTAAAATAATTATCCTCTGCACCCAGTATGGCGCAGGGTATAATCTCATTTCTCATGAATTACAGTCAGACTTACATTAAAATGTAATTTTCTGCACTGAGGTAGAAGTATACTCTAACCTATATAATCCCTAGGTGTTTTTGTTACTTGTTCATCTTACAGGATTATTACTGATACGATCCAACCATACCTTCTCAGCAGCACTGAAACACCACTAAAGGCTTCTGTAAACTCATTCTACCTGCAGTGATTTTAGTGTGAATTCACAAAACTTGAGAATTTTAATCAGATATAGGCCTAACGTAATCACACACTGGGCTGATTTACACCCTTCACATTGTTTAGAACTTGTGTCTTGAAAGACATAAAAGTCCTTTGTGCCACTGCCAAGTCCTCAGAGAAATGTTTGGTCTTGTTGTTGGGTTTCTCCACCATGTGAAGTGCCCTGGCATGACTTTTTTTTAAAGAAGCACTCTATGATTAAAAACAAATGAAAATAAAAGAATAAACAATCAATAAAAATAATTACAGATAGCCAAATAAAGTTGGCATTTTATACCTTTTTTAGAGCTGCATAACTTTACTGGTTTAGATTATGATGTTTTATAAACAATTCGTCTATACAATTAGCCTGCAGTCATGCAAAACTGCTTAAAACAGCACGCATGTTGTCATACACATACATCCGAGTCCTGGAGATCTCAGGCTGAGAAGTTCTATTGGCTCGATTATTAAGTTGCCATGTTGGTTTGTAAGACCTCACTCCAGGTTTTAGCCTTTTTAAGTGGAGAGCTGCTGTTCAGCTTTAACATCCTGATATCTGGACAAAGCAACAACTGCATGGGAAGCTTCTTTTCATGCAGCAAACAGATAAAACGTTGCATTTTCTGCATGTTGTGTTGGGAAGTATATATAAATGACAAATTAACATAAACTGTCTCATTTCAAGATAGTAAATGTTTCAGGGCATAGCAAACACATAAAAAAGAACCATGTTTGGCCACTTTGTTTTTCTGCCGCCCACAAACTAGATTTCACATGGCTGCTGTGGTCAATATTTCTGACCTAGATATCCAGCTGCTTTCCACCACTATTTGTGTCAATACGCAAATTCATTACAGATGGTGCCTACAGACAAACTACTGGTGATGCAGCTGCTAATCTATAATTCTATTTTCAAAAGGAAAGGATAGGACTGAATGAGATAGTGTATGAGTGGTAATTTAGTCAACACACAAATGACAATCACATGCTAACCTCTTTGTGATCTCATTGTGTGCTGTACCAGTAAAAGTGTGTCACACTGCAACAGCTTGGGTGCTCTGTTGGAAGCCAGGACAACTAGGACAGACCGTTAAAATTGGGCAAAGCCAGAGGACAGAAAACCATTGGACTGAGCTTGACATGGTTCACTTCTGTGTGTCCATTACAAACGATGGTCTCAGGCTTGAGTCTGTACAAAAAGGATCAAAGAAGTCTGGAAAAAGTAGGGGAACCAAGGTGATTGATATGGCTACTTTAAGACGGCAACAAAGATCCAGAACGGCTTCAACCCGGCAAGATCGTGGCTCCTGCTCTTCCACTGCATCCTGCCCTGTTTTCTCTGGAAGTTACAGTGATCATGAAGAAGATCCTCCAATGCGACGCCAATCCTCTCCTATACTGAAAGGCTCTCTTTATAGTCTTCATAGCTCTTCCAGCTCAAGTCCAAAAGAATCCTTTTCCACCCTCCAGGGTTCGGTTCCCTGCCTCCAAGGATCTTTGTCAAGTCTTCAAGGATCTCAGTGCAGCTTTCAGACCTCTTTACCCAACATCAGGGGATCAGTCACTCAGTTGAAGAGGCGATCTCTGGGCAGTCTGGAAAACTACAGCTCAAGCCCAAGCCCCAACCCAAGCGAATGGAGTGGAAGCCTTCATAGCGGCAATGGCAGCTCCAGTGATGACGATGGCAGTTGGGATACAAATAGCTGGAGCTCAGGAGCCACCTGCCTCTTACGGACACCTATCAAAAAAGACAGTGAGAAGGCTTCAGAAGAAGCAGGTGGGAAAAGCTGCAATGCTGATCAGGCATCTTCTGAGGCCAAGTCTGAGAATGAAATAATCTATCAGAATCTTATCTTTTCACAACCCGCTGGTAAATCTGAAAGCAAAAAAGACAGCAGTCCTAGGATTTGTACAGTTATAAGGAAAGACCCAGGAATACAGAGTATGTCTTCAACTAGCCTTAGTAAGAATGTTTCTACAGTTTCATCCCATCAGCAAGATAATACAAGAGAGGACAGGCGTAAGTTCTCGCAATTTCTGAACGAGGTGACTTTTAGGGTGTTGAAATCAAACAGTGGTCCTCCTCAGCAACAAACCATACTTCGCCATCAACATTCATCTCCACCACCGCCGCCACCTTCAACTCCATCCCATCCACCAGTTCATTCAACCCCAATAAACCCGTCCACGGCATCTACATCAGCCACAAACTTATGGTGCAGCCCAACCAGCTCAAATCTTCAGTCCATTAAGGAGTATGACTCCAAGGACATTACAAGCTCCATCCACCAGTGGAGCAAGACATTACCCAGTTGCAAGGTCTTGGAACCTGAGGAAGTGCTAATGAAAGTAAAGGGGGAGAGTCACACTTACCCAGAGCATGACCTAGAGTTATGTACAAAGATCCAGACGCAGCCTTCTACTGGGAGACTTTATCTCGAGACTGACATTGACAGAGTGAGACGGCTTGATGAACTGGTAGCCAATGGCACCCTCGGCAAAGAGAGGAATGAGAATGTACTGGAGAAAGGCATGGATAGAGGGAAGGAGAGGGGAAACCGGATTCCTTGGGAGAGAAATGGAGGATCTGAGATGGACAAAGGGAAGGACATGGAGATGAGAAAAGAGGGCCAATGGAAAAGAGATAGAGGTGGTGAGAAAGGAGGGAGAAAAGATAAAGAACAACAAAAGCCCAGCTGGGAGTCAGACAGAAGGACAGAAAGAGGAAGGGAGAAGGAAAAGAAAGTGCAACCTACCAGTCATGAGACACCTATTCCTGCCAGTGGACGCTTGAACCCTTGTCCTGTTTTCAGTTGGCCAGAGGGATTTCCGAGAATGTCCTTGAGGTCC
>JBBDHI010000021.1:14768474-14780101 GCA_037177115.1 Craterocephalus stercusmuscarum | reverse complement strand
AGATATAACAATATAAAAGAAGACTGCCCAACCAAGACTCAAGGAGGGAGATTCTCTTTAACAAGTTTTAAATATATCAAGCAAACATACAAGGTGAGTGCATTTTCACCAAAACTGTTATCTTATCCTGTATCATAACCAAGTTTTTCTTGTCATTTGGCTTAGCTAATTTATTCACAAAACGGAGACAGTTTTCGTGTCTAAAGATAAAGTAGAGAAAGAGACTGAAGCAAACAATACTGCCACATAAGAGTCAGGCATGTCCAAGGCAAAACGAGCTGTAAGACATTGCTCAAGGTGGAGTCTGAAAAAAAAAGCCCTTGGATTTAGAAATTGCATAGCTTTTAAATAAAATGTTTGGTCTTATTCCTTATTTTGACTGATTCTACATTGTGGAACAATCCTGATGACAATAAAACAGTGAAATAATACAGTACATGTGAAATCACACTGCAAATAAAAACAGTGGACATGAATATATTCTGAATGAGCCACCTTTTTTCAGAGCTCCGCTGATAACTTCAGTGAGACAACAGGTGGCCACAGATTACTTATACACAGAAATGTGTTCACTAAACCTATTTGAGGCCACAGATAACTGAAATCTGGAACCAAGATAATTAAGTCGCCAAAATGAATAGTGCTTAGGATAAAATTGTGTTTTTTTTCAAACATGTCATACCCAGTAAGAAATGGTTGATTTCACTGCTTAAAATGCATGGTTTCATATGTAAACAACAATGTTAATATCAGTATTGAGGATGCTGTAAACTTCATCAAGCAGGAGAGGGCTCCATACTCATCTGCTATGAGTCAAGCTTGAGGACTACACTGGAGAAGGTATTTGTTGCCATGTAGATTTTAAATTAAATTGTGTGGCCACAGAATAATTAAGTTATGTTACAGTAGTTTTTAAGTAACATACGGCCAAGATTAGTTATCTTGATCCCACAGACTTCCAAAGTGCAGTCATGCAATAATATCTTGTTTCCACCCATTAGGAATGAACTTGGTGATACAAAGACGTCCCAATCATTCATTCAATCATTCGATCATCAATCTAATGTCTTTAGAAGCACTTTATGCCTTAATGACAGCTATGAACAGAGTTCCCAGATATGCTGAGAAAATGCCAGCTGCTGTCCAACCATCTCAGCAAAGTCAAAATTTTTGTTGATGATTTTTTCACCCATCTTCTTTAAATAGTCATTCTGCCCCAGCCAGGGTTTACCTTGATGGGGCAGCCCACAGATACTGTAAACAGGAAAAACATATACATTTCCACTCACGCCTACATTGATTCATCCCTACAGATGAGCTAATGTGCATGTTTTTGGAACTGAATAATTCAGAAGAGCCTCCCCCAGCTTTGAACCTGGCAGGCTCTTTCTGTGAGGCCATAGTGCTAACCACAACCAACTATTTGATGTGTTTGAGTCATTGCTCTGTTGAAAACAAATTGTGGGGTCTGTTAGAAAAGCCAACCTATTGTAAGTTTCTAAGCTCCTTGACCTCATTGAAAAACATCATGGCATGAAGGACAGATGGGAGGAGAAATTCAAGAGGACTTAGAAAAAGATCGCGGCACTGCCGCTACACTGACAGAGAGCCGTCACACAGGTCTGCAGCTCAGAAACTACTCATGTTCATTAGATGTTCTACAAAACCTGCATATTCTTTATCAGATGCAAACTCATCACACTACTATAGATTATGTATCACAATAGGTATGGTCCATTACTGAAAAAGGAAAAGACATAAAAGTAAAATACATGGTCACTGTGGGCCGCTTGCACTCCACTGTCCTTTCATTTATCCACTCAAATTACAGTAAGGCAGGGTAAGGCGAGTTCATTTCTATTTCACACTTCATGTATAATAAAATTCCAAGTGCTTTACATTAAACTGTTAAAGCACTACAGTGGTGTACAGAGGTATTTTAAAATAAAAAAACAAGAGAAATGGAGAAAGAAAGGATATTAAATTAAGAACAGTACTGAAAACATTATCAAGTGTTAAAATTCAAGCTCAAAGGAAATAATGGATATATGAACTTTCCATTAAAAACTATTTAAATGCAACTGAAATGCAAGTGGATCTTTAACCTGAATATAAATAAACTGAGTGTTTCAGCTGATCTGAAGTTTTCTGGGTGTTTGTCCCAGAAATGTGGAGCACAGAAGCTGAATGCACCTTCTCCATGTCTGGTTTTGACTCTGGGAACTGATAAAAGACCAGACCAGATTCAGATGACCTAAGAGATCTGGTAGGTTCACACAGGGTCATACTAATATATTTTTGTCCTAAACCATTCAGAGTGTTATAGACCAGCAACAGAACTGAATGTCTGTCCTCTGATGGACAGGCAGTTGGTGTAAAGACCTCAGAGCTGGACTAATGTGATCCACTTTGGTCCACTTGGTCTTGGTGAGGACCAGAGCAGCAGTGATGACTTTAATCTTTCTCTCTGGCTTCAAAGGCAATTACCTCAGTTTTGTTTTTGTTCAACTGAAGAAAGT
Source organism: Craterocephalus stercusmuscarum (assembly GCA_037177115.1). Taxonomy (NCBI): domain Eukaryota; kingdom Metazoa; phylum Chordata; class Actinopteri; order Atheriniformes; family Atherinidae; genus Craterocephalus; species Craterocephalus stercusmuscarum. Next base: position 14,777,582 of record JBBDHI010000021.1, on the reverse strand, counting down.
TTATCAAATCCAGTCATTCATCTCCTCAGTGCATTTTCTAAGACTGTATTCGGTTCAGCTTTTTTTGTATAACACCAATTCACAACAAAGTCATCTCAAGGGACTTCACAGACTATCACCTTGAGAGAATCTTTTGTCATCAGTATGCATTCAGTCGTTCCAATCTGACAGTGTGTTTCCTATTACTACAGTATGCCTCGGACTTACCATGTTCCCTAGCTACTTGGCCACAGGGATACAATTTATATAAAATAGCCTACCTAAGGAAACCAACAGATTGCACCAAATCTTGACTTTGATCCAGTCCTCCATCTTGTACTGGGCCTCTGTCTCCTAGTGACCTTGAAGTATAAATTTGCATGTTGTCTGCATAGTTATGGTAACTAATTTTGTTATTGTTCTTTTTTATCTGTGCCAGTGAAAACATATAAATGTTAAACAGAAGAGGCCCCAAGATGGAACCTTGGGGAACTCCACATATGATTCTTGTCTGCCCAGATGTAAAGTTACCCATTGACACAAAGAGGTTCCTGTTCTTTAAGGGAATACTTCACCCTCAGAATGATGTGCCTTCATTTTCTACTCACCCTCATGCTTATTAACACTCTGGAGATGTGGGGAGATTTTCGTTCTCCATGATGTTGAATAGCGCCCAAGCAAAAAGGTCCATAAAAGTCCACATAAACTTGGCAATATTCCTCCATACTGCTCGTCCAATGTAATCCAAGTGTGCTGAGTGGGTAGCGTCTAGGGGGACAATACATTGATCTACATCGATACATCGATCATATGGTCAATGAGTCAATGATATTGATCCAAAATCCTAATATTGGCCAAAAATGGATAAAGTAACCAGTTATCAAATGCACTTTTATTTTGAAAATCTTTTCTTTTAAACTGAATGTTAATGCATGTTAAAGAAAGGTGAAATGATGATCTAGTTGCTTTTTGTGATGAATGGAAATAATTGTGATATCATGTAATTGCTTTATATCGTTACATATCGATCGGAGGATCCTAGATCAAATTGAATCAAAATCGTATCGTGACTGAATTTGAGATATCGGCAAACATCGAATCGCTGTATCACTATATCAATAATAATATCGTATCGTGATCAAACCAGTGATTCCCACCCCTAGTAGCGTCCATAATTTACTGGAAACATATGTTGTAAATGAGCTGCTTTAAAACATGAACCAGTTCAATACAATGCTAGAGGGGCCCACCTAGTTATCTAATCGCTTGAGTAATATATGGTGGTCAACTGTATAAAATGGAGCACTGAGGTCCAGTAAAACGAGGACCGACATTTTTCCATTGTCTGTAGTCTCAGTGCTGTGGTTCTGTCTAAGACCTGACAGGAGGACAACATAGCAATTGTTTTGTTTTAAAAAGTAATTTAACTGGTAAAAAAAGAGACTTTTTATGGATCATAAAAATGAAAGATCTAAGATCAACTTGTAGTTGTTGCATTGGTGTCCTGTCTAGATTGTTCCTTTTTAACAGTCTTGATTCCAGCTGTTTTTCCGCGACTCTGCCTGCCTATGCCGACTGCTTCTCTGATCTTCTGAATTTTGTTTGTGAATAATAAGGCAAACTCGTTGCAGACTTTAGATCAACAAAGTTCAGATGCTACTGACAAAGAAGATTTGTTAGCCTGTCAACAGTAGCAAATAAGGCCTGAGAACTGTCACAGCTTTTGGTGATAATTTCAAAGAAATAGGACTTCCTTGCATTCCTTTCTTGTAAATTTCTCTTTATACATGTAATAATGAACCTGTAAATTAGTTGTTGTTTTTTTCCCCCTTCGTTGCTCAGCTTGGAGAATTTGAGGAGAATTTTCATAATTCTCAAAGAGGGGAGAATTCAGGCTCTTCGGCTCCTGCTCAGACATTTCAATGTTATTTCATCCAGCTACGCACCTTGATGAGCAAATAAAGACTATTTGACCAAATCCATAGTCCCATCGAGTACATACCAGATGGGATGGCATGTTACTGCATGATTCTCTGGCAAAGTTTACCTTCAGTTTTATAGAATTTGCCAAAAATGTCACCAACAAAGCCCCCCAACAGCATCACAACTTTCCTCTGTATTCCATTGTTGAAACCACACATGCGGATACCATCTGTTCCTTTTTCCTGCATCTCACATAGGCTATACAAAGTGGCTAAAATTTTCACACTGCAGACAGTTATTTCATCATGCACAGTTGTTGGCTTTTTTATGTTCTTGTAGAAATAATTGATTAAATCATTTTGACATATTAATGAAGTGGAGTATAAACTCTCAACAACAGTGTGTCATGTTTTTCCTCATCATGCATTTGGAGTAAATGTAGATTGCTGGAAATGAGGGACCAAATGAATGAGATTACACAGGCCTCCAATGATTTCACTCAATCTTTATTCAAGGCTTTGATTTTGTGTGTTGTATCACATTCCTCTTTGTTAGCTGAATAATAATCTTGTTTGCCTTCTTAGATATGAATAATTTCAATTTGTGTTTAACTTAATTGCATATGACACATCACCTACTTGTAATACAAATTCTGCAAACAAGAACATTCATTTAGAAGATATTATTGTGTATTCTGAACATTTTGTATAATGCATGAACAGGATTGTTGCATACATGCAGAGAATATCCTTGCTGGTACTTCTTTCCTAATACAGACTTGAAATCACAGCATGACCTGTAGCTTGAATGGATCCTTTCTCAAACATCATGCAAAGATGGTCTCAAAAGACTGATGCAGCTAAGGTCTATGTCCCAGTATTTCTCATTTGAAAGCATTTACATCTCAATGCCCTTCAAATATTCACTACAGATGTGATCATCATGGTTACATTACATCCTGCGTATTTACAGCAGTTAAAGAGAGAAAATGACTTGGGTTTCAAACTCATTTCAAAATCCTGCCAGCAGCCTGTGGGAACATGAAGATGTAAATAATTTAAACATTTTCCTCCATCTTCTTTCTTTGTGCATTTGCGGATCTTTCTGCCATGGCCTCACAGAACCTACTACTGTTGTAAGCGCACTTTCTTGACTACAATTTATTCCAATAGACATCAGCTCCCTAGCAACTGCTCAGCACACGAGTGGGAGTGTGTATTAAAAGGAATACATTTGGCATTGAAAGAAAACTGCTGCACAGCAGCTTCTCAAACAGTTAGTGAATTGTGAATGGGTCATTGGTCAGACAAAGAGGATATTCTTTCAAAGGAGAGAGGGCTTCTGCAAACTTCAGGACAAACTTGAAAGACAGTCTGTCCACAAACATTTGCCATTTTCAGTCATGCGTGTCCAAAAACAACAGTAAATTTAAATAACTGATACTTATTTCCTTTAATCGATATTACTTTGATTGGTTGATTGTACTAAGTAAACCAATATTTCTAATTAAACAGTTTGCAACACCAACTCTCCAGCTAGTGAAGCTAACTTAATTGTGACAGTAACAGAGTTTTGTTTCATATGACACAGAAGCTAATGTAGAAATCACAACACAAGAGGAATAAAGACATGTAATTAATGTAAAAGCTTGGATTAACTGTGACTTTACTGATGTTACTTGTTTTCATTTATTTTATTTTCAATTACAAATTCATCTCTCTTCTCAACCATTATCACAATAACTATTTTATCAATTGGCAGTCTTAAAGCAAAGTGGCTATGTGATAACTAGTGGAAAAACAAAACACAAAAATGAATGTCCTGCTCCCGAGAAAGTGTGAAAAACCAGTTATTCAAATATCTGGCTCCTAATGCAAATCAATCCTTCTTAATTTGGTGTAGCCCAATGCTTCCACAATGTAATGCCAGTGGAGGCAAATGGTCTGGCTGCATTCTTTATCACTGGGTATCGGGAAAATTCAGTGGCTTATTTGTATTTCTTTCAATCAATCTCAAATGACCCAAAAGTCCAAGATGCTTCTCCAAAATAAAGTCAGGTTGCTGATGGATCTGGTTGGTACAGTAAGCATGTACTGTATGTTTTCTATAGGACAGCAGCTATATCATATTCTTTATCTCTATCATGTTTCTCTAATAATTGAAACACTCCCTATTAAAGGGGAAGTTTGGTATTTTTCAACCTGTACCTATGTTGTAGCATGCTATACGATCATTTACTCACCCAGACAGTTAAGTCGAACTCCTTCAGAAGATATTTATATCCACAGACGATCAGCATAAACCATGCACCATGGCAAAAGGGCGAATTCACTCATAGATCACTCCGGACTGTAGGACGGTCCGCTATTTGCTAAGATAATAATAGCAGGTCCGTTTGCTTGCCCTGAATGCGCCCATTATATAGATATATGCTGATCAAGCATAAATATAAATATCTTCTGAAGGAGTTTGAGTTGCGCTCTAACTGTCTGGGTGAGTAAATGATCGTATAGCATGCTACAACAGAGGTCCAGGTTGAAAAATGCCAAACTTCCCCTTTAAGTTCTTTTTGTGCATGTCCAGCTTTCAAAATAAAAATGTCTAACTCATCTAAGTGTACGATATCAAGTCACAGAGCATCATTATCACTAAACATTTAGTGGGTTATTTGCATTTTCTGCAAGTCTTACCCACTGCAAATCATTTAACACCACCCAGTGTGTTTGTCATGGTGTGCTGGTAGTAATGTATACTGTAAAATAAATACATCAAAAACACTTCACAATAACAATGAATGAATTCTGAACCACATGGGATTTTATATAGGCCCTTAATTATAAAAATGCCTATACATTATACTATAAATTGTGAAAAATGTCAGTGAATGAAAACACATCAAAGCTGATCATCATTCAGAGGAACCTACCAGGAATGCGATCCACTCCACCCCCCCCACCCCCCTTCTCCAGGCTCGCCCTCTGCACAGAGGGAGGCTGCGATGGAGGGATAGACGGGGGGATTACTGAGCGTTGTCTCATTCAGTAGCAGTATGAGTCATCCTGCTGTATCACTGGCAGTGTTTGTAACACCCACGTAACACCATGAACCAAAGCATACACATGCTCACAAACACACACTGCTCTCCCATATGTTAGAGCTGTGACATTCATTATTAGACCTTTCTGAATCATACCAATAAATCCTGAGGCTGGCTGGAACTGTGTGCATCATGCAAGTAGAAAATGACCTGCAACCACTCCACCCATCTGCAGCAGGGATCACAATAAAAGGAGATGGCTAAATCTGACTTTTCTGTAAAGTTCATCACCATGAATATGAAAAAAACAACATATATGAGGGTTTTTAAGATTATCGCTGTATGTGTATGCTTTGTCTTGGTCAAGAATCTGCATTAGGTAATTTGTTTCAGGACCACAGAATTAAACCTTTGTGAGAAATGTTAATGTATCCTCTTGTGAAATCTTTAATGCATGTGTCACAAACAAGGGCAAAAACAAGACCCTATTTTCTTATTCTTCCCGGTTTGCATGCTTGCATGTAGGGAGATAATGCTGCAACACTGAGTGAAATGGGATGCTATTTTGATGCTAAGGAAAGGTGAAACAAAAGGAGTGGTAGCTTTTGAGTTAGCTTAACAATTTCCCCTGTTATCCATTCAGCAGCTATTACTTTGCTAAACTGAGTAGCTGCAGAGGTAGATACAAGACGTAAGGTTACTTTCAGGCAAGAGGAATGTCAGAAATCATATTTCCCAAAATGTCAAACATTTAACTTGATTTTCAACATTTGATTTTAGCTCATTTTCCTAAAACCTCCCTTCTTCAGTCATTCATCTTTTTTTCTGTTTCCTATTTGTCCTTTCAACAACTACTGTATGCAAGCCTACCTCTCACCCTCAGGCACTTTCTCTCTGTTTCTGCAGCACAGCATTTTTCTTTCGCACTGTTAATCTGTCATTTCTTACTCTGCTCCTCTCCCTCTTTCACTTAATGCTTTTACTTCTGACATAGCAGAGTGGCAAATAATAGATATATTTGTTTTCGGAGACATAGCCACTCTGAGAGCTCATTAAACACCCGATAGGAGGTATTCCACAGCATGCAGTGACAGTAGCAGTGTCAGATAAATCTGCTTGATAAATAAATCTTATAATTCCACATTTTTTCCTCTCTTCCTGCCAGGAATCTGATGGGGAAATGCGACAAGACACAAGGTTGGCCACTTTCACTTTTAGCCTTTCTTCTCCCTCCCTGTATTGACACCTCCACCACACCTCTTCTCCCTCTCCTTCTCTCCATCACTCCCACAACGCCTCCTCTTACCACACACTTCCTCCTGCACTATTCAATTCACAGCTCCCTCTCTCATTTTTTCTCTTCGTGCCGCCCCTCCCCTCTCTCTGCCTACGAGCCTGTCTCCAGTCAGAGTCTTCCTCTAAATGCATGCTGCTCTGAGGGGATGTACAGGCACATGAATATAGTGATCTTATCAGCTGAAAATGAGGCGAAAAGCGCATAAACGGTAAGGCAAGAAAGCAAAGAAGTGCACGCCTGGATTCTTTAGCTGCTCTGAGATGAGTGAGTGTGGTTGCTTTGCCTTACTTGTGCAAATCATGATTGTTTGAGTTGCTATTGTGCCTTGTTGTCCATGTGTTGCATAGTCAGAGAGTGCTGTGATAAAAAGTGTCGGGCAGACTGCTGAACATTCAACAGTGCAGTTTGACTGAGGAGTTGGGAGGAACATGTTTGAGTAAACTGAGGCTTTTCCGGGTTGTAACTCCCTGCAGCAAAGCGGCTGCTCAAGACAGTTTGTTTCACCTGAAGAAAATCCGCTGTTGTTTCGTATTTATTTGTTTGTTCATTTGTGCCGGTCGATTCAGCTGTCATTTGAATTTCGTGAGTGTAAGAATAATGAGGCTGCAAATGTTTTCATAGCCCTGAATTATATCTTATATTCATGCACAAGTTAATACCACAGAGAGCCAATTACGGTTAAACAAGCGCATCATGAGAAAAAGGAAGTTGTTCTCGTTAAACAAACTCCTCACCTTGTGGAAAACAGAGGCAAAGGAGAAGCTTTAATACAGGGTGTTACTTGATCATCTGAGACAGGAACTTGTTTTCTATACAGAGCAACTCATTAGATCTTTCTTCATACACTTCCAAGTGGTGGCCTTATAATCTGAATGTAAGCATAACATGATCATAACATATTGAAGTTAATTACTTTCACCTCTGGTCTTAACCTCCAGCTAGTGAGGAAGCATTGATTTGGAAGATGATTCCCTGCTTCCTGTTACATAATTAAAGCAAACAGCACCTCAAATTAGGTGCCATCCAGCGGGAAATTTTGGGTCCTTGGAGTGAGTTTTGAACTTCCTGCACATTGGAAAGAGATTTAATTTATATATTGGAGAGATGGGAGTGAGCGATGTGTGCTAACCCTTTTGGCAGTGTGAGTAATATTAGCTTATAATTAATGTATAATTTCTGGGAATTAAAAAATGGCTCTAAAATTGTATCTAGTCTGTTTAACTTTACTGCTGTGCTGCATGTGGAGTTAAGCTTTACAAAATCCAACATTTGTCAAATAATCAGATCTAATCTTAATCTAATCTATTTTCTGTTTTCAAACAAATGTTTGGTGATTTCAATGAAAAATACCTTTTTAAAAAATGACTTTAAGGCACTGAAGGGTGACTAAATAAACCACCAGCAGGAAATCATACTCCTCTGTAGTTTTCTGAAATGTTTCTTTTCAAAAAGCCACAGCGTATCACCACTTTGTTCTTCGCTCACATGTTGAGTGAAATCTGTGCATCGTTCAAAATCTTCCCATGCAGTGAGAGGACAGGACATGACAGAATGAGGACATTAGCTGAATAAAAGTCTGTTTGCATGAAATGTGCAACTTATTTTTTTACTGAAACAGATCTTTGAAACCATGCCAGTAAGTCTCATATTTTCCATCTTGTGGTAATATAGAGTACTTTACAGGTGACTTGTGAACGCTGCTCCCTTGTTCCAGTCAGACCAATGAAATGCTGATAGTTTACAATATAGTTGTCACTGTAAAAGCAAATTTGAAGGTTGAAATAGTGACGCTCAGAGTGTTCACAGCTTTAAAAGTGTAAATAAACTAGAATAAAACAGATTGCTGACAACTGAAAAGGTTGGAGTCCCACAAGTTCTTTTTTTCCCAAAAATTCTTGGTGTATTTACTCAATTCGTAGAAGAGTTCCTAAGTCCAAGGGTAGAGAAGATGTCTTTGTGCCACCGCGGCCATGGGAAATCACAGCCACAGTGGTTGACATTAGTTGAAGATAAATCAAGGACACAAAGGTGTTTAAAACTGTGCAAACACCCATACGTTTTGTTCTTTTAATTAGGTCTCTTAACAATATTCCATCAATCCATGATCCACTTTGCCAAAACCACCAACCCCTTTGAAACATCACCAGCCCACTTCTGCTTTGAGGAGTATGCCTGAAGAGGCTTTGTTTGTTCTTCTCCCATCTTTTCTTAAGCTGGGCATGCAGCCTCCAAAAGCAGATGCTATCCGTAGTTTCCCTTCAGCTTAGCCTGGAGCAGTTTACCAGCACCTTGCTCTTTCATTATTCTGCCTAATTATTTCCAAGTTTGAAAGATCGGGGATTTATGGAGTGCCATTTGTGAGGGCAGACTACTGTAGTATTGTGTTTGTCAAGGAATCCATCTTTCTGAATACTCAAGTGTGTTGGCTTTTTCTGAGAATGGACACGCGCCTGTGTGTTCATATTTACACCCCATGTGATTCACCTGTCTACATCTTCAGGCTCTCTCCCTCTCTTTGTCTTTCCATCAAAGGCAACAGGGTAGGGTCAGCTGAGCAACATAAGCCTCTGGAGCTAACTTACACAGCGGACCTCAATACTCTTATAACCACAGTCTGTATGTCAGCGGAGGATGATGCGCTGCATTTTTATTGCCCCAAAAATGAAACTCCTCAAGTCTAAGATTTGAACCTGCGCTGCACCATTTCAGATTTAGCTCAAACAGATGATTGTTGTTGTCATCATTGCATTCACTCTATACTTCATCTGCGTTGTTGCTCAGTTCAAAAGCTAATCCTTTAAAGGGAACATATCATGCAAAATCCACTTTTTTAAGCCCTTAAATACCTGTTTTTGTCTTTTCCGAGCGTTCC
>JBBDHI010000021.1:14658652-14669690 GCA_037177115.1 Craterocephalus stercusmuscarum | reverse complement strand
GATAAAATAATCATACATGAACTGGCCCTTGTCTTGCTTACCTCACTTTCCTCTTTCATGCCATCTATGAGCTCCATCACTTTCATGAAGTGGTTACAGCGAAGAGAATGATCAACAGCATGGGTGGGAAGCGCTTTGTGCTGCCAGTGTCTCCATTCCCATAAAGACAGCTCTCTGCACGGCCTGTCTTTGGAAATTTCCACCTGTCACAAAGAAATGACATATTAGCATAAAAAGAAACAAAAATACATTAATACAGTAATATATAACACATTAATAAGTTTCCAAGCATTGCCAATAGAACTGTCTGCATTACACCCCACATCAGCATCATAGACCTGCCACAGTCACATAAACCAAACAGATCTATTCCAAACAGCAACTTTGAGTTGGGCTACGGTTGCTACATCTATTAAATACTTGTGAAGTATGCATGAGCAAGAATGAAACTAAAGAAACCTGAGGGGCGATGCTGGTGGGTATTGACAAGAACTGGGACTTCTTCAAGGTTGGATGAGCCTCATGTTCTTCCAGCTTCATTGTAGAGGCCCACAGAGAATATTCTGTGCTGCTCAGAAAGCCGTCCGATGCTGCACTGCGCTGTTGAACTGATAAATATAAACAATGTCAAACTTGGAAACCCATGTTCACATTATCCAGACAGGAAAACTAGATTATTTATGGATTATTATAGTCTGTTTAGTCGCTCACGCAGGTTTTGAGGATGTATAAGTGAAGCCCATCCCTCAGAGTGGGACCGCCGTCCCCTGCCAGACCTCCTGCTGGTCTCTTTGTGATCAAACTCTCCACATGCAATGTGCATCTTATGAAGGGTGGGGTTGACCCCCTCAGGGAGCATGCGGGGACTATTGGGGTACATGTGGAACCCGCTTTTGTTGCCAGTGATGAACTTGTACACGCTGCGCTTATTGCTCTGGCTTTGATTGTAGGTCTGCGGACAAGAAGATTAGATTTTGATAAAGGCATGGAGCCTGCTGGAATCTGGTTTTAGTAACAGATATGGTCCATTTGGTCTTGCAGATTCAGGTCCTTACAGAGCACTCACCCTCTCCTCCCGTCCCTCAGCCAAAATGACTACGATGCGGCCCTGCCGCTTACGGCCAGTGCGTCCCATTCGCTGCACAAGGCGGATGGGATTTTTCTGTGCATCAAAGCAAACAATGAGGTCTACTTCTCCGATATCCAGCCCTTCTTCCCCCACACAGGTCGACACCAGCGTGTTGAAGCCTCCCTGTCGAAACCTCTGAACCACCTGCAACATGTGAAAAGTAGAAAGAGAGGAAAGCAAAATGGTGAGAGCATCTAATTATTTTCATCTTATGTTATCTTAATAAACCCTTAACCAAGAGACTACTGACTGACTGCATTCAGCCAATATATTGGGTGGATATATAGAACTGCAAACCTCTTACAAATAATAAGAGCATGTATTTTCAGTCCTGTCAGAAGAGACTAGCGGAGGCATTCACACCAGGATAGACTCGGTTTACTTGGGCTGGGATTTCCAGAAAATGTCAGTTTCCTTTGTTTTGGCTTGGGTTCAAACTGCATGTAGCTGAGGCAGACCAAAGCACATGGACAACGTCACTGCTAGCTCGCTATACGATAGTTCTACCAAAAATAATAATAATAATAATAAAAGGAGAAAGAAGTAAACCTGTTTTTTTTTTGTCCTTCTGTTTTTTTCTTTCTTATTTTTGTGCTTATGACTATGTGAGTATTATTTACCCTCTTTATTGGGAAGCCTTTCTAGAGGAATATTTCCTATTGCCTAGTGGAGATTTTCCTACTGGTGGATATGTGATTCAGTCAGAGAGAAGGAAGCTGAAGCCAGGGATGGTGTTTATGTAGCAATCTCCTAGCCAATTAATAGCAAAATAAAAGAGACTATAGTAGATAGTCTAGTGCAGGGGTGGCCAACCCTGGTCCTCAAGAGCCGCATTCCTGCAAGTTCTCCATCCATCCCAGCTCCAACATACCTGATTCAAATGAATGAGCCACTATGATTGGTTGTGGGATCTATTTGATTGGAATCAGGTGTGTTTAAGGCGGGATGGATAGATGGAAAACCTGCAGGAATGTGGCTCTCGAGGACCAGGGTTGGCCACCCCTGGTCTAGTGGTTCAGGACAAAAATTAAAGTTTTAAAAAAAGTTAAGTACTACTTTCAAATATATTTACTGTTTCAATGTCCTTTCTTTAATTTTAAAATTGTAATGACAAAACTACACCATCACATTAAATAGGCTATGAATGAACTAAGAAAGGTAATGCAATGAAGGGAGGGTGTATTTACAATCATTTAATCATTGGGTCAGGTCCAGGTTTCAGTGAGAGATATTATTGGGTCAGATTTTGTCATCAGGTCAGGTGGGTGCGTGTTGGTAAAACTGGACCCACGCAGGACTCTGGTCTTGGGGTTATTAATTTTACTGTGGTGAGTCGAACATGTTTTATCTGAACAGATGCTTTGTTTTTCCTCTTATCCCAACAATATTACTCTGCATCACTCCCTTCCTCTTCATGCTTTATTCCAGTTGGCATACTTTTTTTGATCTAATGGATAGTCTGTTTGCAAGTGAACTGAGACCCCCAGGCTTTCATGAGGACTAGAGTCCGCTTCTTCGGTCCACATGAGAGTATGGTTGGTGTCCACATGGCACCAAACGACTCGGCCATACGCTTGCACCCAAATTGCAGATAAGTGATGCACAGAATGGATGTACAGAAACAGAAACTTCTTCCTTGATTTTGAGAAGTTTCCCCCCATCCATACTGTACCATGAAAATAATAACTATTAAGTAATTTCCATGATTATGTGTAGACCTAAATTGCAGTATTATTATTATTATTATTATTATTATTATTTTTAAGTAGCAACTGAGGGTAACATGACCCTCATTGGCCACCATACATGCCAAGGTATCAGTGGATAAAATCCACACAGCTTATTACTGTACTGGTGTTTTCTATGCCACAATGTCTATCTGTGTTTTTGCATTTGAGCAATGAAACTATTTGAAAATGGTGGGCTTTCTTTATTGACAGCGTCTAGAAAAAAACGTCATATTTTAAATCACCTCTATAAACTTTGTGTAATGAGAATTCGAGGCAACATGTATTAGTTTAATATTAATATGTCACATTTTAAAACCTTCTGCCATGAGTATAATTGAAGCCAACTTTTGCAGGCATAGGGGACTTTATTTACCCAAAATGCCATTAATTAAGTGTTTTTCCCTCCAGCACATGCTACAGCTCATCAAAAAAGTTGCTTTGGAATAAACAGAAACACTTTGGTACCTCCAGTTGCTCCTTTTGGGTGAAGCCTTTGACGCCCTTCCCAGCCGAGGCTTGGCCCATGAAGGTCATGACCCTGATCAGCGGACTGTGACGGTTCAACATGGCCGCAATCTCCTGTACACTCTCCCGAAATGACGAAAAGATCATAACACGTGTGGTAACACCCTCAGGACCTGAACCGCAAAATTAATCAGAAGACAAAATAGAAAAGAAAGAAACGAAGAGATGAAAAATTCCTTCTTTAACCATGAGCTGAATTCCTTCAACAAGCTGAAACACAGTTGGCCTTTTCTTTCAAATGCTGTTATTTTCTCCAAAATAATACACTTAAAAGTAGACACACCAGAGTCCAACACAGCCCTCATCAAAATTTGTTTTGGTGTTTTGCCTACAAGTTTTAGATCAAGTGATAAACTTGAATCGTGTTAAATTTACTGCTTTTGCTTATTTAGAAGGCCATATTTTTCTTATGGACATTGGCACTATTAGTTTACAGTGTTTTTGCTTTGTAATAACCCATTATGCTTTGATAATTAAACGTAATGTAAGTATTTAATAAAACAACTCAAAATGAATGTTAGCTGCCTTCTCTGATGCAGCTGTGAGACACTGGTAGACCTGAGCTTAGAACAATCACTCCATATATGAGTCACAGCATAGAGCTGCTATAATAAGAAAATCACCATTATTGCCTGCTGAGCTCTCAGCCCACACTCTGAAGTGCCGCAGCACCACCTCCTCCAGTTTCTCCAGTTTGGGGTGACTGTAAATGAATGGCTCATCAGGACCTGGAAATAGTCATAACAGAGGACGGCGCTGGTCAAACACTAGCAGTGCAATCTTTGCGCTTGTTGTTCATTTTTGTATTGCATTTTTATTCATAAAGAGGAGAAGAGATAGCTGCACAATATAGCTGAATGATAATAATATTCTGTAACACATTCAGATTTCTTTTATTTGTGTGATGATGAATCAGTGAAGTTGTGTACCAGCAGGCGGCTTCACAAATATTGCCTCCATCTCAAGGTAAAGGTCCATGAACATGGGAGTCCTCTGCAGTTCATTCTTGGCCCTGGACATCTCTGAGCAAACCAAAGCAGACATCATGCACTTACTTTCAAAGACATATGGGTAATACACAATATACTCATGGACACTGGCAAGTAATCTGGTGTAAGGGAGGTTTTAGTTGACGTAAAGGTGAAATATACAAACATGGACATGTGACCGTTTCAAGACAAGATAAAGGGCAGGAAAAGACACTGAAACACTGGAGGTAAGCAGACTGACCTCTGGAGCCATCCATGATTCCCTGGAAGTAAAAGAAGAGCGATCGGAGTCCCATTTGCATCAGCAGCTCGTAGCCATGGTATAGGCTGATGCAAAGTGCAAAGTCGCCCTCCAGCATCCCCTGCTGTGGACCCTGCAGTAAGCATGACGACATGCAAGTCCAGGGGACCAAATAAGAATGAGAAATAAGAAATAAGAATCAAAATAATGTGATTAAAACATGACATCACACTGGAAAGTAGTTGATAACATCATTATTTTGGGCATAAAGTGATCAAATGATAATTAATGTATAGTTGTTTAGGGGTGCAACAGTTTAAGCTTCGGCTGCATGGCGGTGTGGTGGTTGTAACGGTCGCCTCACGGCAAAAAGGTTCAACCTCAGCTGGGGCCTTTTCTGAGTTTCTGACTTTGCATGTTCTTCCTGTGCATTAACAGGTTCTCTCCAAGTACGCTGGCTTCCTCCCATAATCCAAAAACCTACATGTTGGGTTTACTGGAGATTCTTAATTGACCCTATGAGTAAATGTGAGCGGTTGCCTCTTTTGGCCCCGTGATGGACTAGTGACCTTTCCAGGATGGAACCTGCCTCACGCTAGCAAGTCAAATCTTGGGAAAGCCGGTGAAAGACACAACTCGCTGAAATCCCTTTGGTTAAAATAAAGAAACAGCAGAAATTTGCTTATGTGACTATATATTTAGAGTTTTGAGCATCCATTTGTCTTAAAACTTAGCGCTGTGTCAATGAAAGATCGACATTAACGATGGACATGAAAAGGAAAACAAATGCAACAGCACAGGAGTCCTTGCCTTGATGGATGGTGGTGGGTTCTTGCGAAACTGATCTCTGGCGAGAATAAGCTGGTATTTGGTGAGAGTCCGCAGGTCCTTGTGGGCCATAACTCGGTTCTGAACAAGGCGAGACATGAACTTTTCCAACACCTGGAGAGATGAATAACAAACACATACTTTATGTTTGTCTTCAATAAAAGGGTATTTTGACTGACTTGGTAGAATTGTGTAAATCCACAAATACACACGAGCATGTCCCCCTTGAACTATTCTAAATGGATACAGGTGTTATTATAAAAAAATAGCAGATTTGCACAAACTGAATAAAGGTGTTACATCTTAATAACACTAAATTGCATTGAACCTTTCCCCTGTCCTCGTTTCCAAAAAATGGGAGAACAGATGGAAGTGGTCTATTCATCTTCACAGCTGCAGAGGAAGAGTCTGTCATTGTCATTGCTATTTCATCTTCCTGGAACTGTTGCTCTACAAACTGAACCGAATAAAAGATTGCCATTAAAAGAAGAAGTGGGTTTCCCATTGGAGTAAAGTGGCATATAAAAATGATGTTTTGTAACAGACGGCAAGCAATTTACTTGCTCTAGGGTCATCCGAACATCGCAATCAATGAAATAAGACATGAAAATTGCAGGAAAAACTATATCCACTGATGAATCAGTAGAAAGAAACAGACAGAATAGAGAGATTTTTTTTTTGGTCAAAGATCTGCAGTCATATGGCGGTGGATGGCGTAGTGGGTAGAGCAGCCGCCCCATGTACTTAGGCCACAGTGCCTGCGGCCGCCCAAGGTTCGAGTCCCGGTCCTGGTGCCTTTGCCGAATGTCCCTTCCCCATTCTCTCACCTCCATTTCCTGATGATTACTGTCAATAAAGGCCTCTAGTGCCAAAAAAATCTTAAAAAAAAAAAAAAAGATCTGCAGTCATTAATGCACATTCACATGAATCTAACTGTATTCTTTGCAGCAGTCATTGGTCTCAACCGATTATATTGCTTATTATACTTATTATATGACAGCCATTTTATTTTTTACTGCTGGGACTGAATGGGGTTAAAAAAAATCTCACATAAAGAAAATATGACATTAAAAATAAAGAGTTTTTTGAGTAAACATATATTTGCCCCGTTATTTCTAAACCACTGTCTGCTTCTCTTTGGTGAAATATGAGTGTGCTGCAAATGGCTTATGAAGACAAAAGCAGAGGGTTAAATAACAACCTTTAATTCCACTGACCTTTCAGAAAACATCAACAGCTAGTCCTCAGTGTTCCTTCGTGTGTGTGTATAAGGAGGTCAGGCCACCTAGTTTGGTTTGTGCTTTATAATCACAGATTTCTCCTCCTCCTAAAGTTTCTATTAATCAAATACGAGGTTGGCTCCTAAGTTTGATCGGTTTCGGCAGCATTCACTCTTCTGTTACTGATGAGTTCCAATAAAGAGAACTTAAAATGTTCACCATGTGTAACTAGTATTACAAATTTACCAAAAGATAGTAAAAAAAAAAAATAATAAGAATTTAGTTTATTGAAAGAAAGCATGAAAGGCAACTGACTTTACAGTGAATTTCATTTCACTGTGCAAAAAATGAGTGTAAATGAAGATATTTCACGTTTCCATTAAAAATGAATGGGACTGGTGTCAAAACTTTTGACTGGTAATAAATGTCAGTAAAAAAAAAAAAAATCCACGTACATGATACAAAACTGCATTCTGCATGTCCAGACAAATGCACACTTGCAAATTAGTCTGCTACTGTAGAAGGAAATTGTGGGACATAATGCAGTGCCAAGTGGTTACTTCAGTTATGCTTATCTGTATTATCTTATCATACTAGAATGGTTGTGATTACTCTGAATTAGCCAAGGCTAACTGTCTGAACAGGAGGCACATGAAATTAGCTCTCAGATGAATATATATCACTGAAAGCTGATATATCATTGTTCTGACCTTTCCAACATTTTCACAGAACCACAACTCTCCATAGACTGATAATGTACATGAATGAAAATGACATCACTGTGACAGAAAAAAATCTGCTCTTGCACCTGTAAGGGTCCATTTACACCATGTTTAGATAAAGACTTGCTTATTTCATAAAGCAATACACCACACACTATATGAACTGGTTCGCAGTAAAGGAGTCTGATGCCATCCTGACTTGCCTGCAGCCCAGACCTCTCATCAGCTGAGAACATCTGATTCATTATGAAACTCCAAGCACTCAGAGAGCGCAGACCTCCGCTTTGCTATACAGTCACGCACCTGAGAAAAACCCCAAAATGCCAAACCGTCCACTGAGTACTGCCAATACTTTAAACCTCCTGGATACCAGATCTAGATCAACATGATCTGGATCAATGTCGGATTATAACATCTACCTATCTATGCTATTTTTCTTTTTCCTCCAATGAGTCTGGGCAATATCTGTTGAGTTAGAAGCTGTAATGGGAGACTTATCCCTATCTTCCAACAGTAAAAAGTCCTTTTCTGGGTCAGAACCGGATCAGCCCCAAAATCGAATCAGTTGTTCCTTATCCCATTTCAGAGATTTCCTGAAATATCCATCAAAATCTCTCCGTTACCTTTTGAGTTATGTTGCTAACAGACAAACACACAAACTGCCGCTGAAAACACAACCTCCACCTATGCAGAGGTAATTATGAGCAGCTGAAGTCCTACCATGCAAAAATGTCAAGGCATCACTGCATTTTCAAACTAGAGCAACTGGCCTCATTCTTCTTCAAACACTTTCAGAAAGTTCATAAAACAAAATGGTTATATTCTCCAGCCACAACTTTTATTAACTTATTGCTGACATTTCAGTCACATGCTCATCTAATTCTAATTTTCAAAAAAATACTTTTATTGGTTACACCTTACACAATGACCCAAATTAGCTTTTTCTTGATTTGATTCAATTCCTTTTTAATTTTTTGGGTGTTGATTCAATTTAAATTGTGATTCTTCAATATAACAGAGTTTACTGATTTTTAGTTTGCATTTTTAAATCACCAGACCACATGAAAAAGTTTAATGATGACGATGTCTACAGACTATATCAGAAGTTATATTTCCCATAAAAGTGCACATCACACGTGAGTCAGTTTTTAAGATTTATGCGGCAGTGATATCACTAAACCAGCTGAAAGTGAGGCCTTTAAATGAGAAAAAATGCTCTTCTTGGCATAGCAAATTTGCACGGCACAACACTGCAGCCAGACAAGATAAAAGGAAAAATAAAATTTTAACTTTTTTTTAATTGTTTTTTTTTATGTTCTCCTACCCCTATATAATAAAGTATAATAAATATTAACTCCTTTCATTCAGATAACTATGCCCATTTCTCTGGTGCTATCCTTCATGTTAAAAATAGATTTTCAGCTTTTTTCACATCTCAGAGGGACACAACTGTCTTTGCATTGTTTTAACTGCCCCATTTTGTTCCTTAGTCCTTCAGTTATATCGGCAAAACTGACTTCCCGTCTCACACAGAAACAACTGCGGTCCGGCAGCACTCCCCCCACCAGGTTTCTGTAGATGGTTGACAGACAGGTGCAGCTCAGTGTGGAAATGTGTACACAGCAGTCAGGTCCAGATTATGAGATTACACAGAACCAGATTAGTGAGGTCACCGTTTTTGCCTGGTTGGAAAGTGAAATGAAACAACAGAATATGCTAAAAAGAAATGTAATTTAACTATTATTCCAGTAAAGCAGTGACATTTTCTTTTTTCTGTCACAGATTTAAGCCTGTAATATAATCGTATCATTTGTATGTAGACCTGCTCTCCCTTACAGCAATCATTTTCCGCCTTTCGCTATCAATACAGTTCAAAATGTAAGGTGCAGAAATTTTTAGCTATTACATAAAGTAATTGCAAAGATACACTAAATAAAATACATCATTTAATGCTTCTTATTAAAGTTATAATTAGATAGACAGTATGAACTCAGTTGATTAAAAAAAGCACCTCTAAAATAAAATACTAAAACATGTTTGGCTTTGGTTTCATTAAACTCTCACTGGTTATGTTTAAAAATCAGAATGATGACAATGAGCCAATTTGTGATTTAGAAATGAGTAAAGTGAGTGTTTTCACAAATGTTTTGCAGCAAGATTGATTAGAACAAAGAGGAAAAGAAGGGTAATGAGTGCAGACAGGTCAAATAACCATTTAGAAGACAGACTGAGCATGCTCTTCTCCTTTATCTCTTGCAAAGCTGTTGATTGGTTAAGGAATGAGTGAAAAAGCCTCTCTCTTGCAACTATTAATAACATGCCTATGCTAAGCTTAAATCTAAGTCCTGCATGACAACAATGGGCAAAAGTTCATATTGTGTCTGCATGGTAAAGCTTGCCTAAAAAAAACACTTGTAAATGAGACAAGCATAAGTTGGTTAGCTCAAATGAGTACAGTAAAGTCCAAATAGTGAAAACCGATCATGCCAATGTTTCTGCAAAGGCGCTGTTGTTACTCAAATTGTGTTTATAGTCTGGCTGTGATCATTCGTTATGAATACACATGAAATCAATTACTGAGAAACTCAGTATAATGATAATAGATACAGCCACAGAGAGGGGGCCCATGAGGTCCCACTCCTTGTAGTGTATTGTCAGTGTGGGAGTGTCTGTGTGTAATCACACAGACACTCCCTCCCACACACACACACTATAGAGGATTATATAATGTCCTCTGTACGTGCGTGCAGAAGGGTACAGCATGGTGGCTGGCTGTTGCAGTGACACAGATCAGAGGAAATCCTGCCTAGGCTGTCCCCTAGCGATCAAGTGCAAGTTTGTCTATTATCTTCTGTCTGTTTTGTTGTTATTGTTGTGATAAACATCATAAATGTTTAGATTTATATAAACACAGTCTATCATAAAATAAATTTTTTAATTTATTTTTTTTACCGTTAGGAAACTTGTATTAAGTTAAAACTTATTGTAAGGTTTTATGTATTTTATTGTCTATGATGCTGAACTGGAAATTAAAAGCAGATGATTGTTTCTGCTTCTACAATCATATTTCTTAAAGCACAATGAAAAAATGAAAATAAAAGCCTAAATCTGCACCTGAAATATAACCCTTGAATAAATATTGACAAACAGATTTGGAAAGTAAACGCTGAAAAGGCATTCTACAAACGAATTGCCTCCTTTCCTCATCGCTGCCATCTTGGATCCTTCTGCTGGATGAACTGCCTGGGCCAGGCCAGGGGGTCTCGGGTATTTATTATCTCGGACAGCGCGAGGAGGCGGGAGCAGCGAGAGCCCGCAGCGTCACGTGTCCTCGTGACCCGCCCTCATAAACATCGCATTCACCTTCGGCTTCGAGGCGTCACGCAGCTCCGTACGGGAGAAGGAGACGTCCACCATTCTTGTTTTCCCAGTGTTACCAGTTTAGGACCATGGCTCGCCTAAGTTAGATATGAAACAGCGTATGCAACCATGGCTAAATGCGTCAAGTAGAGATTAGTTGTGCCTGGTTTGTTGACCAGAAAGCAGCGATTGTCCTAATCCGGACAAGCCGAACACCACGGTGCGAAGAAGGGGGGAAAAAGACTGGAACTTCAACGACGCGTCAATTGAAGGAAGATTTATAAGTTAGTTTTG